>JACEGR010009149.1:0-29340 GCA_014170235.1 Listronotus bonariensis
CTGTTGGCAACATTTCAAACTTTGCTAGTTAAATGAAGAAGAAATTTTTTAGCGGTTGCAATATATTGGCAACGGTCCAAACATTGCCTGATTGCCATCTGTTGGCAAAATTTCAAACTTTGCTACTTAATGAAGAAGAAATTTTTTAGTGAGTTGCAATCTGTTGGAAAATTTTTAAAATTTGCCACTCTTGTTCATTAAAAAAATTTTCGCCATTTTGTCAAGAGTAGCAGAAACTGAAAATGAAAATAATTAATAGTTTAAAAACTAAAACACGTTTATATGCAACTCGAACTAAAAATCAGAAAATAATTTTTCATTAAAAATATTGTCATTTCATAGTAAAAAGCGTGGGGTGATAAATATATTAAATGTTATAATTATTATATTTGCAAATATCTATGATGGAAAAGTTATGAAAATAGTAAAATGCACCCCACGCTTTTTACTATGAAATGACAATATTTTTTTAATGAAAAATTATTTTCTAATTTTTAGTTCGGTTGCATATAAAAGCGTGTTTTTTTAGTTTTTTTAAACTATTAATTATTTAAATAACATTAAACCTACCATTAAACTTTTCGAGACTTTGAGCTTTCTAATAGTACTCAAAAATAAAAATAACATGTCACTAAAGTTTATTTTTTAAACTTTTTTTTAGGCTTCTGTAGGTGACTAAAATTAAAGATTACAATTTTAACATGAATAATGGGTTTTATTATAAAAACTGATGATTATGTTTGTTCCAAGAACAAATCTATAAAAATCATGTGTAATAGGAGAATAAAAAGTTTTGTTTTTGCAGATCGGTGATAACAAGTCCGTCCATTTGTATTACAAAATTACATATAAGGCTTTGGGAACGATCTCCTCATTTACTGTATACACTACATACGCTTGGAAAGGAGGTAGCAGTCCCATCTCAACAACGGTATTATATTTTTTACGTAACACTTCTCTGGACCGGGCTTTTTGCGTCTCTTGCATCTCTGTCCTCAAATTTCCCATCGATGTGGTAGCTAACTACAGGAGCCACTCTTAAGCATGCGCCAATGTGTAGGAGTGCTTTAAAATGTCTGTTTGGATCGAAGTATTGCATGCATCTGCTGCTTTCAAACTATCAGAATCTACATTTACTGATTTAAAAGAAGGTACTTTACTCATGGTCACTTTTTATTGCTAAGCTTATAAAATAGTATGTATATTAGATGCCAATCAGAGCAAAATTTTGTTACTATTAGTTTTGGATCATGCCACCAGTTTTCCCAAAAGAAGTTTAAAAACGGCGACACTTTTGGTTCATCTGTTCTGCTTGTAACATCTATTCTGAGACTCACAGTTTGTATGTTCTTCCAATAAGTATATATTCATCTAAATGGGACAAAACTTGTCGTATTTAAAGAATGTAAAAAAGAAGATAAGCAATTTGATCGAAAAACTAGAATATTTTAGCCAAGACAAATTATTATTGCTAGTCTCTGCTTAAAATAAATTTGAAATTAACCCTTAACTACTAACGTGACGTCTGGGAGACGCAGGCAATGTTTCTTTGTCCATTGCTATGTCCCGCCTGTTTTTAATCTAGTACAAAGATCAAAATGCGTCTGAGGGACGCCACGTTAGTAGTTATGTAATTATTTTTATGTATTGAGTTCTTAACAAAGTTATCTAAAATTAGTGTTTGCTGGTAATTTGGATTATAAAAAGGAATACAAAAAGCAGAAAATGTGAAATAATAGAGCAGAATTTCTCAAAAAACTTTATTTAAATGAGTAACCCACATTTTTGTACGTATACTTAGGAAGTAAGTTACCTTTGCAAATTATTAAATATACATTGAAAAAATTCTAGTATCCACCAAAGCTCCATATCGTAAAAGTAATATCACTATTTCTGGTCTGATGAAAAACAACACAAATATTGTTAGAGCTGGGTCTAAAGGAACCAGTTTTTAGTGGATTAGCCCTGTATAAGTATATATCGATAAATCTAAAATTAAATATAAATAAAACAGTTTGATTTAAAAGAGCAAAGAAACACTAGATAGATCATCAATTTTCGATTGCTTTAATCGAGTTATACAATGCTGTTACAAAATTTTATGCTTAATATAACTTGTTTTAAAATTTTAAAATGTGCAGTCGTTTTGGAAGTTTCGAACAAACCGAAATTTTTGTAACACAGTGATCATTTTTACAGGGTGTTATGGAAATACTTTTATAAATTAAAATATACCTCTTTTTTCCTCGTGTGCTACGTTCCTGATTACGTAAACACTAGAAATACCTTAACAGTAGACCAGCGGGGACGGCTTTCCTACGATGTTTCCAAACGTCCTTTACACTACTAGCCGACCTGTGCTCACTGACATACTGACAAATTTATTAAAAGTCTTGTGTCAAAACAAATTATAGCAAGATTGGGAAATTTGGTACATAAACAATAGTGAAGTGTCAAGGTTTAAAAGTAGAAATCAAACAATTTTCTAGGTTACTCTTATAATAATAAAAACAAAACATTAAACAAGCTGAGTAGCCTAGAAATGCAAAACAAATACTGAAAAATTTAATATTTAAAGAGAACAAAATTTTAAGACGGGGATTGATTGTTTATCAGATAAGAAAGTAGTTAGTAAAGTCAAGTATAAAGTTAAAGTTTGAGTTGCCTCGTAACGGGCTATCCCTAGGGATATGCCCGTACTAATTTAAGTTAATCAAATAAGTTAAGTTGGTTTTTAATGCAAAGTTAGTTTTGATGGTCCACCGGTCTCATGGTCCCAAGAAGATAGTTCCATATGGTACATTTGTCCCAGTGACGTAAAGTAGCCCTATATGTATTCCAAAATTTTATACGTCACATATGGTGGAGGCGCCCCCGTTCCCAGTGACCTTTGTGAAACGTCGGTTATGGTAAGCTGTGCCCGCCCCAGTTCCAGTGCCCTTTGTGAAGCGATAGGAAAAGTCGCTTATGGTACGCCCTTCCTACCCCTCAGTGTATTTGTGGAAGAAAATACCATATATATGGTAAAGGCGTCCCGTTCCCCGGAGAAGAAATGTGTGTGAAAGGACGAAGATGGGGAAAAAATATGTTGCGTAGCGTAGCTGCAAGGAGGTAGCAGCGTAGCTACAAGAAAAGGAAGATAAGGTATATCTTCAGTTTTGAAATATGGCTAAATGGTGTTAGCCAGAGTTGTTGAAGAAGAATATTTATTTGCGTTGAAGTTATTGTGTTACGTCGTGAAGACGGAGTTTAGAAGCAGCATGAGGCTGCATTAGCACTGGAAGCCGCAGCTCTAGTATGGGGAAGAGCTCTGAAGTATGGTCTTGAATTGTGGGGTACAAGACAGTTAAGCGGCCCTGAGAAAGCTCAGGATATGGGGAAATTGGCATGAAGTTGCAGTAACCTGATGTGGAAGAAGAAAATGGGAATGAAAGGCAGACAATGGTACGTGGAGAAGTACGGGACAAATGGCCAATGGAACGCACCATCAAGGACATGGACAGGCAGGCAAGGTGGACGCAATTTTTTTATAAAGGCTAGTATAAGAAGAATGTGGAATATTAGGTTAATTTCTAAGTATAAATATTTAAAAAAATTTGATTTTCTTTTATGTAAGAGATATTTTTTTGTTTTTAAACTATCCAATAAATTTAAAAAAGGGCAAAAGATGAAATAGAAAAAAGTCACCTAATTAATAGTACATGTAAAACATAGTTAATTATTTTCTTCCCACTGGTATATTAAATAAATCATTGAATTACTTTTTTAATGGTTCAACGTTTTGGCTGACGAGACAAGGCCAAGTTCACTTTTATTGTTACAGGACTGGTCAGTTTTAAATAACACAAACTTTTTTGCTTATTTAGCTGTTTGTGTAGTACATAAATATCTAGTAAACTTAAAGATTAATAAAAAAAATTACAATTTATGAGTAACAATAATTAGGTCATTTTTTGTCTAAAAATAATCTTACCGTTAAAACTATATTTATTTAAAGTACCTACTTAAAGAAAAGCTTAAAAAGGTTTTTAACAATTAAGCTAAAATCTTATTTGAACTAATTATTTCAGCAAAAACATCTCTAGAACTTTTTAAATAATTATTTTAGATAATTTATCCGGAAGAATTTTTTAAAATTTCAAAAAAAGAGTCATAATGTTAAATATAACCTAAATGAATTATTTTTTAGAAAAAACTATTTTTACATTTTTCGTGCATTTTTTGAAAAAAATTAATTGGAAAAACAAAAATTTAATAAAACGTTAAGATTATTTACGATAAATATAATTTATATAATAAGTAACATAATGTTAGGTTTTAAATATTTGTAAGCTATATGGAACTATCGTTTTTCGATAATATTGCTATTTTTTTTAAAGGTTTAAAGTAAATTTGTCTGATTTCTAATAGCGTTGTGGGTCCAACGCTTTCAGGAAGGGGCATATGTGAACACCTAGTATATAAAAAGTATACATTTTGGGAATTTTAAAAATATACATTTTTGGAAATTTAAATTTAATTGGGTTACTTAACATTGGGAAATTTGGTACATAAAAACAATACGTGAGATGTCAAGGTTTAAAAGTATGAATCAAACAATTTTCTAGGTTACTCTTATAATAATAAAACAAAAAACATTTAAACAAGCTGAGATAGCCTTAGAAATGCAAAACAAATACTGAAAAATTTAATATTTAAAGGAGAGACAAAATAATTAAGACGAGGGATTGATTGTTTATTAGATAAGAAGTAGTTAGTAAAGTCAAGCATAAAGTTAAAGTTTAAGTTAGTCCCGTACGGCTATCCCTAGGGATATGCCCCGTACTAAATTTAAGTTAATCAAATAAGTTAAGTTGGTTTCTAATGCAAAGTTAGTGTGATGATGGTCCACCGGTCTCATTGTCCCAAGAAGATAGTTCCATATGGTACATTTGCCCCAGGTTGGCTCCCTAACATTCATTCATTTTTCCATTCGCGCAAACATGTTTTTATTGTTTATGGTTTGCTCACACTAATATGATGAGATAGCTTCCGTTGTTACTTTACTTTAAAACCCTCGTTTTATTTGCTTTTAAAAGAGATAAACTTATTTATTAGATAAAACTTTCCAGACCACAAGGAATTAAGTAAAACACTGGAAAAAAGCAAGCCAGTTTGGTAATTGTCAAAAAGTGTGGTTAAAAACGAATGCTGTGTGGTGGAAATGCTATCTTTTTTTGTCTCATTAAAGTGTTATCAACAACTGTTCACAATGACAGTAATGTAGGATTTTATTGCTGAGACTTATTATTTATTAAAAGGTAAAAGGAATAAAACACTTAGATGAAGTAATTAAGGTGTGTTCACTTCCAAAAACAAACATTTAAAGGCAAAAATGAATATTCAGTGAGGTCAAATTAAACAAGAGCCCTTAACTTTAAAAATAAACAAACTCGTAAAACTCATCTAAAAAAAAGAACATGTAGTCTCTAGTCACGATGCGTCATTTACCATATCGTCAAGTCTGCTCCCCCAGAATAATTCAGCTTTTTCTTGTCTACTTGCTATCTCTCATATGTAAAAATGAGTGGAAACAGGGATAGCATTTCCTGACCACACTAGCGGAATTCAGGCCTTTCTTTATGCTCACTTGCCTCTCCGCGTTAAAGTGTTTATATTATTCATTTCATTGCCAAACCATTACACCTAGCGACATTTTTACTTACTTACAATAATTATTACCGAAATAAATTACTACTGACATTCTAAAGTAAAACATCCCAAATGTCAATAACATAACATTTAATTTTACTTTAACATTGGAGACGTTTTCCAAAAAAACTTCATCGTTATTTCGGGTTTAGATGGCTGGAAGAAGCTGGAGCGCATTCAGGTTCAACAACCTGGGGGTAAAATTTACCCATTTTTGTGACAGTCGCCATAGAAATTTGTTCCTTATGTTTAGTATTTATAAAGCCTTGGCTTGTTGCGGATGTCTTCTTTGCCGGGTCTCTACCAGGCGTCGATTCTGAATGCGCCCTGTACTCAACTCAGAGGTCGTAATATTGATTTCGGTAATAATTCAGTATAGATGCCGCTGGGTATAATGTTCTGTAGTTTTAAAAGTTTTGTTTAATTAGTGTTTTCTCTTTAAAAACAAGTCATAAAAAAGAACGAGAGTGGCTATTCTCGTTATCCAGGGTGTTTGTTTTTAGTGAATCCATTAATTGTATTGAGTTGTTAGGCCATTACGATATTAATCGACCCAGAACATTTTTAACAATAAAAACATTTTTCCGCCAATGAGAAATAGTATTGAGTGGAAAATAAATAACGCGTTAGGAAGCAAACGAAGGACATTTTAAGCATATACCCTATTAAAGGTAAATTAAGCCTTATTAATTATTTTTTATTAATACAATAAGTCCGTAAGTAAACTCGTTAAGACCAATATTAATTTTGCAACCTCTTTACAAGTTTGTTGACCTTTATCACATGCCAAAGACGCTTACAGCTGTTTTCAAAGGACGATACAAAAGATCAGTAGCCAGTTGCATTTTGAACATAAAATTTTGTTTATTATGTTAGCAATTAATTGTGGTCCGCCGTTTTAACAATTTTTATTCAATTTATTTTTACACAAAGATTTTAAGATTTAAATATAAAAGTATTTCCATAACACTCATGTTTAATTTATTTTTAAGTTTTTATTTTTTTAAGTGATCTGTATCAAGCCCTTTCATTTAATACCAATATTGAGGTTGTTGTGAAGTAATATGTAATCCGCCTTTTGTATCGGCGGCCATCTCCAATTTAAAAATCATAAGGAAAATATTATATCGTGTTGTCATCAAGATTAGGAGCGTGCGCCAAATATCAGATCGGATCTGTCGTCAGGAAGGGGGGTAAAAAATTCCAATAACTCAGTTTGACCCAAACAAATAAATAAATAGTTAAACTGGACAAGCTAAACAAAACTTCGTTAAAAGGGACAACAAAAAAGCAATAAAAAAAATACCGTTGGGTCTTAGCAAGAGTGCTAAAATATAAAAAGACCAGTACAAAATTAATAATTAAAATTAAAAGAAATAATAAAAGGTTAAAACCTATTTAAAATTAAGTAAATAAAATTTAAAAGACTAAGTTTTGAAAACGCATCGCTCACTTGCTAAAACATTAATTTAAGGTTTTGAGATTATATTATTACTGTTGTTATTTAGTTCTAAGTCATTATTTATTTTTATAAATAAAAAAATCACTTTAACAAAAACTAGGCAATCTATTTTTGGGAATAAGGACGACAGTTTAGCAAGTGCTTACTGCAAGCCCATACTTGTATGTTAAAAGGCTTGTATGCCCTTTTTTAATTTGTAACGGTGTAGGTATTTGCAAAACTTCTAATTAAGCGATAGAGAAAAAACAGATCATAAGGTAACTCTCTATCTTGAATAAAGCCACTATTGTAAAAAGGAACGAACACTTTGCTCTGCATGCACTTTCTAAGGCGACCTTCTATTCGTAAACAATTGCAGTCAGTGCCTGTTCATTCTAACATTTAAATTGCTCGAACTGGAGATCTCGAAGCTCATCTTAGAAAATACCCTGTTTGAACTCGATGGTGTCTTTTTTTGTTGTTTATCTGCTTTGGACAAACCACGAAGGCTAAAAGCCTAAATACTAACGTACACGTGGGTGTCTTAAGCGAGAGTAAGAGGGAGTTTGTTGACACGGGACTTAAATACTTGAAGATTTGGGGGAAGAAAAGACCTCCGCGGGCAGGCAGAGTTCCACAACCTAGAAACTCTAGGGATAAAAGAACGAACAAAGTGGGAAGTTCGGGGCCCGTCCAGTTGGACCGTATAGGGATGCATACGCGCGGAACCACGAGTTTCTCTTGTTGGGAACCGTAAGTGGAGGAACTATACTGGACGAATCTCTTCAGAGCAGAAGCCATGGAAGTACCTATAAAAAGCGATAAATCCCCCACAGCCCGACGATGTGCAAGAGAGGGAAGCCTTTCTGTAAGTGAAGGATCATTAATGAGACGAATAGCTCTTCTTTGAATAGAATCAAGAATGCTTAGGGTTGTGGGGACGCCATGCCCCAGATATGGAGAACAATATTCCAAGGGAGGTCGGATTTGGGACACATATAAAGTGTATAAATTAGAAGGGGAAAATACTTTTGGCTCGAAAGAGAAATCCAAGCTTTTGAAGCTGCCGTGGCTATAGATACAATGTGTTTATGCCAGTTAAGGTTACTTTCAAATGTGACGCCCACAAGATTAAAGGTGTCTTTGCTCTGTAAAACTTGGCCGCTCATAAGTAGAGGATGAGTATTTGATGACTCTTTTCGCGACAAGGAACATGATTGTGTTTTTGGATGCATTAAAATGGACGAGATTTTTGGCGCCCCAATCCAATATTAAATTAAGATCCTGCGAAAGAGATATCTGCATCGCTCTGCGTTTGTTTTCCAAGTCAGGTTTAGTGATGGGTTTAGGAACCTGAAAACTGGAGTGAAGGGTACCATCGTCGGCGAAACTATGAATGGAATTAGTTGTGGACGAGAGAAGGTCGTTGATGTGAAGAAGAAACAATGTTGGTGCCAGAACTGAGCCCTGAGGGACTCCAGCATTTACTTGGTGAAAGCTTGAAGAATGGCCGTCCACAATAACTGATATACGACGATCAGATAGATAACTAGAGAGCCAAGTACAGAGTTTAGTTGAAAGACCATAGGAGTGGAAGTTTATTAAGAAGCGCGGCATGCCAGACCTGGTCAAAAGCTTTGGATATATCAAGAAAGCAACGATCTGGGACTCACCTAGAAACTAGGTGGGTTCCATAATAAGGTTGGTAAGAGAGTTACTGACTGCGAAGATTACGGCTGCTCTGCCTTGGGGTCAGTTTTTGAAGAGCCCAGCCAATCCTTATTATGGACATTGAATTCGCCAAGCACGATTATTTCAGCCGATGGAAACTGAGAAATTATGCTATCGATCTTTGTTGAAAGAAAGTCAAAGAATTCGACATAGGAATTATTAGATGTGGATCGGTACAAACAGCAGATAACTTTAGTTGAAGACCTAAGGGAAAGTTTAAGCCAAAGGATATCGAGCCTACCCGATTCCAGATTGGAAACTCGAGCACAAGCCAGATCGTTGCGGACGTAAGCACATACACCACCATGTGGGCGAAAAGACGAAATAAGTTCGTAGCCTGGAAAGAGAAGGTGGCTGGTTGAAGATCTAGAACTTATTTGTGTTTCCGTTAGAAACAGTATGTGGGGCTTAGATGACTGAAGGTGATGGTGAACGGAGTTTATATTGGTGTTAAGCCCACATATCTTTGCAAAAGAAATTAAACTTCTCGATGAAGGCCTCCCGGATGCACCCCTCGCCCGGAAATCCGAATGGAGAGGGTATTTTACCTCCGAAACATTTTACTTCCGAGTGTGCCGCCATCATTTGTATATAAATGGGGGTTAAAGGGAAAAAAAGAAAAGAGAAAAAAGGAAGAAGGAAAACTGACTCACACACCCAGAACCCGAAACGTCCGTTAAGACTTCACGGGTCCTTTAAAGGGTGGTGGGGTGGTACCTCCTCAGGCGAGAAAAGCTCCTCTACCACCTACCTTGATAGGATACAAGTGTCATCTAGAGAAAACCAGTAGAATTTTATGTCTAACCAGAACTAATCAAAACTAAAAAACGGACCTTTAAGAATGTATTGCTACAATAACCTTGAGAATCAAGAATTTTTAAATTGTGTAAGATTTTTATTTAATGAGCGACATTATACTTACAAATATAAACTGAAATATAAAAATATTTGACTTACCTGCACTCAACTGTATTATACTCTTTAATTTTACATGGCATAATTAACTTGCCATGATTTGCTTTATCCAAAAAATATATAAGCTTCTTAGTGGAATTTTCTTCTTTAAATATATAAAGAAAAATTAGGTGAAACCAAGCTTCATATAAGTAAACCTCTTTAAGAACCCTACATACCAATTCTAAAATTGAATACAATTATTACCTTTTAACTGCCTTTATATCCCTAATTTAAAGAAAATACAAATAATATAAAAGAAAAACTGAGCCTAAACCGATTGACTGAAAATGCAAAGACTGGTAAAGATTTTTAAGTTTTTATGGCTGTGCCTAAATTTTTAGGTTTTGTGCTCTAATATTTATTTGTAATAAAAAAAAACTTATTATGACAACAACAAAAAGAAAACAAGTTTATTTAACTAGTTATAATTTTTTTCTTCATTAACCTGATTGATTTTACTCGTTTTCAGATATAAGTACAGAGCCTCCTCTCAGTAAAGTTGGCCCAACCAGCTAAAATATGTAATAATGTTAGGTTCTTTTATTAACTATCAAAACTTATTAAAAGGTTAAAAGGGCACTAAAAAAATTCATCCTCAAGAGTTTTAACATTCGTTTGATGGTTTAAACCATCTAAAATGTGGTTGTGTTGGCACAATTTTTCTAGGTTATGATTTGGACCACCCTGTAGATACTTTTCGGGACTGCAAACTTAAAGGGCAATTCTATTCTTTAAATATAAGTATTTTTATTTAAATAACCCATATTTCGATCTTCTACGTAGGTTTTTGAAAAATGTACATAATATAATGTGTTTTTTTATATCATCCAGTGACGTCACTTTGGGAAGCCCTATATCCAAAATATTACCGGTAACCACCCGAAATTTTTATAAAAATGTTACCACTAGGGACTAGACTTTAACATACTACAATTTTAAAGAATTTTACCGATGCCGGTTTTCAATGCAAATGCTGCGGAGTCCTTTACAAATATTTATTTATATCAGTTGGGCCAACTCCACTGAGACGGGGCTCGTACATGCAGTGTGGACCGAATTAAACTTGCACACTTTTTTAACTAATAATAAACTTTTTATCTGTTGCGCCCTTCTTTTTCATTTTAAGGGCTAATGGGTAGATATGTTTTCTCTAGGTTTGTTATATTTAGTAAAATAAATTTAAACAGGACTGGACTTACGGGACTTTTTTCAAACTGATGCATTATACTTGCAAAAAAAATATACTTAACAAAGATTAATAATAGTTTGCCCAAAGCATCAGACAGTCAGACAAGCGCAGATGCGATCATGACAGAGATAGAGAGGCGTCCGTGCTAAAGGGGACAAAGCACGTGGTCGGGCGGTCATAGCACGGGCTATGCGACGCTTCGTTACATATAGTCTATTCTTTGTTGCTACTTTGAGTCGTGTAACAAAGAACATATAGTGGAAGTAGGTACCTGTCTCTCGAGGGTTGATCGGAGTTTTAAAAGGACGATCTACGACAATCATATTTTATCTTGTGCTTGGTGTGGTAATAGTGACAACGAGGATATTTTTTGCGCTAGTAGAAATTTGATATTAGGTGTAATTATGGAGAGTGAAGACAATACACCAGGCGTTGTGGAAGGTGGCAGCATTCGTAAGGGAATGCAGTTTATATGCGTATTTATTTTTTGCTCTTTGCCAAACTTCTTATACTCCTTCCAATAAATTTCTAATATTAAGTGAACAATTTAGTTTAATTTCTCTTTTTAATACAGTGTAGGAAAAAGCTTTTATGAGGCTTCAGCTAGTACAAATAACTATTATTTCACCTAAGGACAACCTTTTATTGATACCTC
This sequence comes from Listronotus bonariensis, assembly GCA_014170235.1. Classification (NCBI taxonomy): domain Eukaryota; kingdom Metazoa; phylum Arthropoda; class Insecta; order Coleoptera; family Curculionidae; genus Listronotus; species Listronotus bonariensis. Next base: position 11,665 of record JACEGR010009149.1, read on the forward strand.
ACGAAAGAAAGTTATTCTTTCTGCATAGTTTAAAGCTAAAAAATTAATCACATTTTTAAAACAGCGAATTGTTACACAAACGCTTAGGCCGGACGCAGAAAGTAATTTTGGACAACAGCCAAAAAGCCACAACCAAAAAAAGTACTTTAGGTAAGCATTTCAGGTTTTAGACTATGCAGATCTTTTTATCAAGAATAACTTGTTTTTGTAATAAAAAAGGTTTCCATATGGTGTGAACTTAAGAGACGCACTGTTCTACAAAATTATACCTTACTTACTCCCAAATTTAACTTGTATGTAAATAGCGCGTTGGCATGGGCCTGACTATCTTTTTTTTAATCTATATATTTAAAAAGCCAAAGTTTTTAGCAGGTCTCTGAAAACAAGCTGTACTGCAACAAAATTCATTACATTTCTTTTTTTTTTTTTTTTGATCCCATGCATTACTAAAAACCTTACAATTTACAATACTATTTTTATTGTCTTGTTGCCTATCTTTTTTCCATAAAAACTAATCTTTTTTGTCAATCAAATTTTCTTGACAGAATAGTAAATAAATGAAAGATATTCAACTGCAAAGGCACCATTCTTTATTTAGTGCTTTTTTGAAAACCGTTTGTTTTGTCAGAAATATATAAGATCAAATATTTGGATTTTGCTACGGCCGACTTGCTGGTGTATCTTAAAAATTAGCGGACACATTAACGTGTTTGTCATTATCAGTGTTTATCCCCTTAATCCATATTATATTATTATACCTTTTTAGAACAAGCATCAATATACACTGGTAATGTAACAGAACTGTGCAAATTTTCATTAGATGTGATGTGAAAATGTCGCCACAGTTCAAAAATATTTGCAACTTACGATAACTGTGGTTTAGAGGACGCAATTTTAGAAAACATATGTTTATTAAAAGAAAAGTCTTATTTTAATCTAAATAATACTACCTTAAAATATTTCTAGTAAATTTAGAAACACAAATAAAGACGTTTTAAATCCCAACTTAACGTAAAAAATATTGAACTGACAAAGAAATGGCAAGCAAACAACAAATTCTTTAAAAACCAACGTAAGCAAGTAATGCCGGCAACAGCGGTGCGTCCGACAACATGGCTCAAGGCCAATGGAAGAAGTCGGCGAAATCCTTTGAAGTTTCGTCGAGTGTCATCTCTTGTTTAAAACTAATACGTTTATTTTTAATTAATTTACTGGTCAGTTTGGTCAGCATCCAACTTAGTAATTATAGTAACCTCACTTTTTTGATTTTCAAGGGTCATTAAAAAAGGTATTTTTTAAAATCGAGAGAAATACATGCTTGATAAGGAGCATTATATATCAAAAATAATTTAGTTCCTAAATCCTTAAATTGTTGAAAGATTCGCTTATATGGAATCATTTCCCATAGTCTATCTACAAGAAAAACGTATTAGCCTAATTGTAGCTAATTCAGATTTCCTTTGCAACGAGGTTAAATACAGTATTTTGAAAAAGTCCTGTTAGTCCAGTCCTTTCCAAATCATCATACCCAGAGAAAAGATATCCACCTTTTAGCCCTTTAAAAATAAAAAAGATAGGCGCAACAGATAAAATGTTATTATTAGTTGAAAAGTGTGCAAGTTTAATTTGGCCCACCCTGTGTATATATAATTTTTACACTAACATAACCTAAGACGTTATATTGTAAATTGTTTATATTACGTCTACTGTTTAAAATTTGTCTTCGCCTGAAAACGTGGCTGCTTGTTCTTTTACCTGAATGAATGTAACAGTGTGTCGGTAATGTTGTAGTATTTTATTTTGTTGATAGTATCCTTTGCTGTTTGTTTAAAATATATTCAGATCCTCAATATCTTTACCATCGTGCTCCTAACGAGGTGCCTTTTTTCTCTAAATTTGCATGGCCCCTGTAAATTTCGATTAAAAAAATCTTGATAACATCATTACTGTCTAATGAATTATTCTGTACTACTTTTTGGTTATTTTTTTTTCTTCTAGGACTTTAACGTTCCTCTCTAGGTTCTAATTCTTCCACAAACGTCTCTGAGACAATAGTTTGTTTCTCAGAACGTTAGCCGATTTCGAAATTTTCATATAAACTTTAAGGGTTATTCTGCGACTCTTCATTTTAACGCCGTCTTTTTTCTTTTTTATTTTGCCAAAATTTCATTGGTACTAAAGTTAAAATTAAAAGAAGTTTTTTTATACCAACTTTGGAGGTCAACATTTCCCTAACGAAGCGCGATAGAACTTTTTTATATGAAGTACTAACATTATTTTCTTTTACTTTATCACCCCCTTAATTTTTAACCTTACCTTTCCGGACACCCTGTATACTAAGTGTTACATTTATTTATTTTTTGTTTTTGGCTGTAGTGATAAAATTAAGGGTGTAATAATGCAGTTTTCATAACTTTAGCTAGCGGGTAGTTATTGCTGCTAGTTTTGGAAACACAAACAAAAAAAAAAAACATGGATAAGACATCCAGCCTGAATGAAACGAGAATCAGAAGGAGAATTTGGCAGCTTAGATAAAGTTTTCCATAATACATTTTTCTATTTACTATCCAGATACTTGGGATGGGTCATAATATAAAGCACGGGGTTCTTGCGCACACATACTATTTTTTTCTTTATTTATGTTATGCTTTTTATGTCACTAAAATCTGTCTTTGACTTTCGACGTTTTTTGGCGCCCAGCGAAACAATTTATGGTTATCCTCCGACATTTGGATGCCGTGCTCCGGTCGTGCCCCAGGCGGAGCACGGCCTTGTCCCGGTTAACTCTGAATTGGTTAATATAAAAGTATGCAATAATGTTTGAGCGTGGCACGACCTGGCCACAGTACAGTGTATTGTGAATCATCCTTTACAATAAAATTAAGGAAAATCAAGAAATCCATGCACTCATTAGTGTATATACATGGATTTACCTGTATTTTGTATTCGCCACATGTAACAGCATTTCAGTACAGCTGCGAGTATTCTCCATGATATTTCTTGGGAATTAGTGACGGCTTTTGTTTCATCATGGTATCGCAACATTGCATTAATAGCTGCTTCGCGACTCTCTTCAGTGTCAGCATTTTTACCTAAAAAAATAACATTGATTAATAAAAGGTTATTCATTTACGACTGGACAATCTAGACATACCGCTTTTTTTAACCCTTCTTGTTTCGTTAAAGCAATAAAATTTTAAATAAAATCGCCATTGTGGCCAATAGATTTTGTTTAATGTAAAATTCAATGTTTTGCGATCATCCGATTTTTCCTATATATGTGTTTTTAACAATATGAGGACGGTCAATTTTAGGACATATCTGCATCTTTTAGGTTTAACTTTAAATAAGCTTAAATTATCCAGTTTTTTCATCTTATTACAGAAGCTCGGTAATTTCTAGGAGGTTGTCAGATTAGACAAATATTTTCCAAATCAACTTAAGTTACTTTTCAAAATTTAATTTTAAATTTCATTATTTCTGTATTTTTAGCTTTTGACATATTGGAGACATGACAACTACTATATGATTCTTTAATTTGTATCATTAATCCAATACTTTATTTAAAACACGCCATTTTTTTGCCCAAACATGTTTTTACTGCAACATAAATAATTAGTTATTTATCTATAAAAACAAACGTTAACAAGTAACATTTGATTTAATTGTTGCTTATTTTTATTTGAAATTTACCGCCTAAACAAAAAACAATTTATTTTACCTCGTACCCAAGTGGAACAAACAGAAACATACAGAAACAATTTTATAATCATGTCAACAGTAACACAAAAGTTGCCATATGTTACTTCAGAGGATACTTTCCCAAACAAGCGACTTAGTGTGACATTTTTGCTTTACTTAAACAAGCAGCAAAATAATAATAATAAAAAATTATAAACATATCTAGAGCCACACAATAGTTTTTGAGGATACAATCCTAAATAAGCAATTTAGTAGAATATTTTCATTTTGTTGCATTAACATGTTAAAAGCAAAACAAATTTTTTATATATTTATTACTGTTTCTACTGGGTAAGTAAAAGTTACCGCAATTCCTTAATAGAGAGATATGGGTACTTTGATTACTGCCTACGTTCGTTATTTACGTAAGGCGCTATTAAAATACCGCACACGGTATTTTGTGTCTAAAATCAACAACAATAATCCTTTAATATGCAAATAAAAAAAAATTTCTCGTTATTTCAAACACTGTACTTTTTTCACTTTTCCAAATCTTTCATCGGATTTTAACTAGGGCATTCTCTCAGTAAAGCTATGTCATCGTCTCCCAAGAAACTAAGCCTTTTCGTTGTTTTCACCTGCGTTATTTATTCAAAAATAAAAAAAAGGCTTTATTAAACATAAGTAGTTTAAATTTACTCTGTGGCTCTATTACAAAAATTGATGTAGAAATAGTCGAAATAAATAATATAACCTCTTAAAAAAATAAACAAACAAAAATATTGTGCGCGTGGCAATTCTATTCGCTATTTTAAATCGCACTCGGCGTAATCATCCCGAAAATTACTCCATGTGGTAACCCTATTACCACCAGCAACGGTAAAAATCGAATCGCGTATAACTTATCTGTCAAAATAGCGCTTACGTTAGTACCGCATGACGTTACAGCACCACCCATATCTCTCTTTTATCTTTAAAACCGGTACAACTACATTTTTCGTATTTAGAATCTAAAATGTTTTAAATTTGTGAAATTTAATAGGAAGACCGGCACTGTTGCCAGCTTTTCCAGTTTTGTGCTACCCGTATGATTTTAATTTTTTTTAATGGATTGCCCCATTTAATTTATGTTTTATAAGTTGCTTAGATGTAAAGCACAACAATTCAGTAAGAAGTACATTAGCGCATAAATTTTTTTAAAGCAGCTAAAGCTGCGTTTACAAAATTCGGTGTCTGAGGGGTTTAAGAGATTATTAATTGAACAGTTATATCATTAGTGTTGACAGATTTTAATAAAAATGCCGTGTTGCAATATCTCGGCAACAAGTAAAGATCTAATTTTCATTCATTCATAGTCATATTTTAACAAACGAAATAGATGAGTGTAGCAAAAAACTGAAAAATCTGGCAACAATGCCGATATCACTCTTAAATTCTTCATATCAGGTACCTTCCAAATGCCAAATTTTGTAAATGTAGCTAAAGCGGTTTAAAAAATATTTTAAGATTTTTTACTAACTCGGTATGTTGCTTTGATGGATACAATCCCAAACAAGCAATTTACTGTGACATTTTTATTTTGTTACAGTAACCTGCTATAACAAGCAGCAACATTTTTAAAAGCATGTCAAGAGCCAGAAAAACGTTTCCATATGTTGCTTTGTTGGATACAATAAGCGTGGCTAAGATTTTCATATTATTTTATTTTAAAACGGATGCATGAAGTCCACACGAAATTTTAATTGGATTATATTAATGCTAAGAGGAAAATATTGATTTAAAATAATATTTTGGACTTTGCGCAAAAACGCGTTCTAGCAAAATCTATGTATTAAATGTAAATTCTTTATTGATATGTTTTTTTTTTTTTTTGATTAATTTAATCAAATTTTATTGACAAATCCCAAATTTTGCAGAATTATTAATATTTTTTAAAAACCATAAGCACTTAAAATTTTATCAGAAAAGGTAGATATTTGGGATCTTACAAATAAATGATGGAATACAAACAATTGATGAAAAAAATAACTCTTTTTGTTGTTTCCAAAATTTACACTTTCTTTAACAAATTATTTCTTATCTTTTAGTATTAATAGCATCTGGTATAAATTTGGTGTGAGTGACAGGTCTCAGTTCTTAGATAAATTAATTTAAAAAGCTAGCTACGTCCACGAATAGATACGAACCGAAATAAGCAATTATGTGTGACAGCAGTAAAAACGTTGCCATATGTTGCTTTGGTGTATATATCACAGGCAAATGGGTAATTTAGGCAAATAGCTTCTCTCTAGAAAATGCTTTTCGCCTAACTTCAATAAACTTATTTCTAATTAAAAGCCATTTACCTAGGTAATTGGCATTTGCCTTGGTCCGTGGTCCCTGTTAGACAAATGACTGTGATATATTTGATAACATATTAGGCATACCGTATGTTTTGCAGACTACAGTACAAAGCAAAAGCAAGTGTAATTTGATTGGTTTAATCATGATAAGTCCTGGATAGTTAAATATTTTTTGTAATTCGCTTTATTAGGCAATGAAAAAAATTACTAACCGGAACTAACTATTACCCCTTAATGTGACAGTTTTGTATGACCGTCTGTTTATGCAAATATTTCTATTTCCATTTGTCTAAAAACTGCTTAGGTAAATAAAATCAAATGGTAATTGACTAGTTCAATAGCATTTGCCCAGACAGGAGCCATTTGCCTGCGACATATAGGTACATACCTTTACATGTACGATGGAAGTCGTTAATATCATTTAAAGCTTACAAAAACACAAACTCTTACTTACATTGGTCCAATATGAGGGTTAGTTTAATATATTGACAATTTTCGCCTTTATTCTTTCTGCTAAAAATACTGGTGCATTTTTTTATACCAGTAATAAAGTTTTGTTCTTTTGTGGCAAAATATTCTTTAATGCATCGTAGACACATTGTGATGACAACTAAATTTGCAGGAAATCTATATGAAGGCGCCGCGCCGGTGCTACCGCTTTTGCGTATCGAGTTTGTACAAATAAACGCGCTAAAAATATCTTTTTTAGCATCTATTAGTTTGCTAAACTCATAACAAACACGGCGTGACGTCGTTTATTACAAGGGTAAGCCATAGAATAGGGTGATCGGCATGATTAAAAAGATTACATTGGTTTTTCATTCTATATGATACAGGGTGATCATTCTTAAGTCGGCACTATTGCTAACTTCCCTATTATTGGAGGTACAAAGTCAGTTAAATTAGTAGTGTAGTAGTACTTTTTCCGCTGATTAAAGTGCTGCCAACCGAAAAACAATTGAACATCGGGTTTTCGATTTGAAGAAAATGCACTTGTTTAAATAATTTTTATTTTATAATTTATATAATTTTATATCAAAAGATCTACAAAAAAACCTAAAAAAATGTCTACATGTGATATTCAGGGTGTTATTTAATTGATGGCCAAAAATACCGGGTATAATTCCTTAGCTCATTTTAGCCCAGTAAACACAAAGTGGTCCCTTGGACGTCCACAGGACGTATATATGGGATGTATTAACGGCCCCAGGAGGTCCTCCCTAAATACTGTAACGTCTCCAGGACGTGTAGAGAACATTCCGGTGGGATACTATGGGATCGCCATTAGTCGTCCTACTTTGATTCTATAGGACTAAAGTAGGATTACATTGGGATCTCATTGGGATGGTCCTAGTTAGGTCCTAGTCACAAACTTTGATTCTATAAGACGAAAGTAGGATTACATTGAGATCTCATTGGGATGGTCTAGTTAGGTCCTAGTCACAAACATACCAAATGTCTTTTATTATTGGCAGCGCTAAACCATTTTATGGAGGGTGTCTATTGTCCCTTATCATAAGCTAAATATCTAACTGATACCAATGCCAGATTAATGAAATTATCCATTGTTAAAATGCTGGGGAAGAATCCTAACAATGGATTATTTGATTATTCTTGGTTTGGAAAACGTTAGTTAATTAGCTTATTAAAAGGAGCAAAAGATTAATTTTAAAAAAATAGTTTAGCGTCGCCAATAATAAGGGACTTGTGGTATGCATGTAGGGTTTTTCAATTGATCTCAGTGTTCCCCCTATCTGTATTGCTAAAGACTATACAAGGTCGGTTGGGTTATATTATAAAGCTGGTTTTGTATGGCAAGAATTTTTCCCAATTTATTATAACAAGTTCCAGGATAACAACCTTATAATTGTAAATTTTAACTTTTAATAGGTTTTAAAAATAACCCTTAAAAATTATAACGAAAAAAACCTTTAAAGTCAATCTTTTCAAATGAAAACAACTATCTTTTTTTTATTAGGCATTAAAAATAAGGGTAAGTTTGTGTAAGGATGTCTATGCCAAAAACTTATAGTTTTGAAATATTGACGATTTAATATTTTTATTCTAACAATACATTTAAGTACGAGTAGGTACGAAGTTATTGGCTGTAACGCCGCATTATACTGTCAAGGCCAACTAGAAGCCAAACTAAGCCGTACCTGAAAGCATTGTTTCAATGGATAAATACTAATTCCTAATATTTCAAAACTTCAAATTGTTGAAATAGACATCCCCATACCAACTCATCCTTATCTTTGATGCTTAATAGGATAAGGTAAAAAAAATAGCGGTTTTCATTAAAAAAAATACCAATAAGGTTTTTGTCGTAATAATTTTTAACGATTATTTTTGACCACATCTATATTTATTAATTGTGAAAATATCAATACAGTTGGTGAAAGCAGTTTTCTCTACGAAAAACCTACCCTAACTTATATTAGAGACGTTTCTTTATGGATAATTGATGGTTGTATAATGGCTTGCCAACGTCATTTTGACATAAAATTTAAAATAAGTCAAAAACTGTTTAACTTAGGTATAGAACATTGATCATAAATTATGTTTAGAACTTTACGCAAAATTCAAACAAATAAATAATATATGGGGTGTTTCACATCCCTGGACCATTTTAAAATTTATTACTAACAAGCTAATTTTTTCGTGAGTTGCTTCATTTTGCCGAGACGACCAACTTTTTTCTTACAACAATTTTCGTTGGTGGTAGCTAGGGAATTTAATCTCGAGCCATTTTTTCAATCCGGGATTTCTGAACTGGGCTAGAACAGACCCGGAATTCGGGAATAGTTCCGGGATTTAAGGGTAGAGTACAAAAAATGCAAAAATATTTAAAGATTAACTTAAATTTTTTAAACTTTCTTTGGAGAAAAAAGAAAACTCCGAACAAAAAAAAGTTTTTACCGCAAAACAAAAACACAAACTAATTAAAATATACAAAAATACTCTTGATACCAACTTTCTTTGATAAAGATATTTTATACAGTCGTTTTTTTAGGTACCTTTAAAATTATACACAAAACTATTTCGGCAACACCGACATACCCTCTCATAACCTTTAATCGATCGCATTAAAACATTTGTTATTTGTAATTTAATACAACAAACTTAAGGCAATAATAAACCCTATAAATAATAAAAAGTAAAATAAAACATGTTTCAACGCAAAATACTATGTAATAAATTATTGTTTATATTTAAACCAATTTAAAAGTATCTTTACAAAGTCTGTACAAATGCTACAATGAACCCCCTTGGACCAAAATACAACGATCTAACGTAATTTAACTTAGTCGAATAGTTGATCTTACGAGATACAGTCTCTTCAGTTTCTAGGTTGAGTCCCAGATCGTTGCTCTTGATACATCTAAGGCTTTCGACCAGGTCTTGCATGACGAACTTCTCAATAAACTTCCCTCCCACGGTCTTCCAATTAAACTCTGCTCTTGGCTCTCCAGTTATCTTTCTAATCGACGTATATCAGCCAGTGTTGATGGTAACTCTTTAAGCTTTCACGAAATTAATGCTGGAGTGCCTCAGGGTTCAGTACTGGCACCAACTTTGTTTCTTCTTCATATCAACGACTTTCTTTCTTCCATAACTTACCCTTTGCCTATGAGTGACCAGGATTTGCAGAACAAGGACATATTTAACCTTGTGGGGATCTCATTTGGAAACAACCTCAACTGGCATAAACACATAGTATCTATAGCCACGGCGGCTTCAAAAAGCTTGAGTTTTTTTCCGAGCCAAAAAGTAGTTTCTTCTTCCAATTTATACACTTTGTATGTGTTCCAAATTCGACCCTCTTTGAAGTATTGTTCCCATGTCTGGGGAATAGCATCCCCCACAATCCTCCAGCATTCTTGATGCCATTCAAAGAAGAGCTATTCGTCTTGTTAACGATCCTCTACTTACTGAAAGACTTCCTTCTCTTGCCCATTGTCGAGCTGTAGGAGATCTATCGCTCTTTTATAGATACTTTCACGGCTTCTGCTCCGACAAGTTATCTAGTATAGTCCCTCCACTTGCAACTCCCAGCAGAGAGACTCGTGATGCCGCGCGTATGCATTCCCATACGGTCCAACTGGACAGGCCCCGAACTTCCCACCTCGTTCGATTCTTTTATCACTAGAGTTTCTAGTGATATGAAACCTGCTGCCAGCGGAGGTCTTTTCTTCTCCCCCAAATCTTCAAGTTTTTAAGTCCCGTGTTAACAAACTTTCTCTTACCTTGCTTAAGATATCCACGGTACGTTAGTATTTAGGCCTTCAGCCTTCGTGGATTGTACAAAGATATAAATAAAAATTTAAGGTGTTAAAGTTGTTGTTTTATTTAAGTTATTGTTAAATATTTAATTTCTCGTTGGTAATGTTTTTACATATTTCGGTATAAGAGGTTTCTTTAAAGTAGGGCTCTCATATTTTTATTTTTTTAAATGTAGAGCTCCACCTTTAGTCCTTTACTTTTATTTCAAGTGTCATAATATTTTTTCTCTGGTATATTATGATTCTGGTAAATAGTTTTAATTCTCCCATATTTGTTGCACAAAAAAGGTATATTTGATAAAATTGCCATAAACACCCCAGAATCGGGTATTTTAGGGTTATACATTTATTTCAAATAATAAAATTTTTTGCATTTCTTTACGCTATATTTAGGCTACCCGGGTTTCTCTTAAAGATCTGTACAAATATTTACTACAATTTTCTTACGCCAAAATACAACGATTTAACCCAACTTTTTAAGTGAGAAGTTGATCGTTTGCAAGTAAAAAAATGGAATATTTGACACCCTGTATCTTGCAAACCAGCGACTAAGATAAATGTCATTAGATCGTTGTATTTTGGCCCAAAGAATTTGTTGTATCATATTGTGCAGACCTTTAGACATTACCAGGTGACCTAGGTAAATTGTGAATAAATGACATGGCAAACTTTGGTCTGTAAAATGCTTAATATAAAATATCTCAAAAACGGTTACCGTAGCGATATTAAGTTTTTAAGTATACCCTTTTGTGCAAAAAATAAAATAAGAAATAGAAATTCTTCACTCTAAACTATATTATACCGGGGCAAACAAAACTTATGACACTTTGAACCTAAGCAAAGAACTGCAGGTGGCTCCCGCTACATTTAACGACCAAAATATTAGCATATTTTGATTTCTTACTCTTAAAAACCTTTTAATACTAAATTTTGTTAAAACGCGTCTTGTAGTAAATAAAATACTTGAAACCTTAATAAAGTAAAAATTTGACATCCTGACGTATCTCGCAAAACGATCAACTTTTTGACTGAAGTAAATTGCGTTAGATTGTTGTACTTTGGTCCAAGGAATTTGTGGTAGTATTTTGTACAGGCCTTTTAGAGACTTGTATATTTGGGTTATCGTTTTGCAAAAAGCTTTAAATTTTGCCATTAAAACACGCTCAATAAATCATGCATCAAAGTTATAAGACGATATTAAAAAATGTTCTAAACCCAAAACAGTATGGTAGTAAAAAAATACGGTGGTGTCAGTAACTGATCTCCTGCTTCAGGGTGCGATTGGTAATAAATTAATTCTAAATTAACTATACTACCATAACTGCTTTGATGCTGTTTATTTCTGGAACCTAATAAGGCATGAAATAATTATTTGGAACCCACAAAATAATTAAATACAAAAGGTGTAAAAAGCCGAACGAAAGTGAAAGTTTATTTGTTTCTAGTATAAAATTTTGCGTGATTGCCCAATTTAACTTACGTAAGTTGCCGCACCTTTATTTTGGGTTAAATTGATTTAACTTCTTAACATCAATTACATGCAAAATGTGGATTTTGCTTTGAAACAATATTAATAATAATAATAAAACCCTGATTACAATAAACTTGTATGACGTAAATTAATTCTTTTTGTATTCCTCTTAGGGCAGTATAATAGTTATAGTTAGTGGCGCAAGGTGCAGCAATCTATGGACAAAAACGTAATTACGGTTTTTAGCATGGATCCTATATTTGGTAAAAATAATACTAAATTGACCAAATATTTATATTGTAAAATAAAAGATTTTTATGTCCATTAGGGTGTCCGTTATTTCCCAAATCGATTTTTTTCTAGCGAACGCCCCCTGAACTTTTAGTTAGAGCCTAAAAAAATATATTCAATGTAAAAATGCTCTCAATTCCTAATTAAAACCGTACCCTAATTATGTTGGTTTTGCCATTCAAATAACTTGGGATTGGACATTTTTTTTATTTTTCTTTCTCAGACACAAAATAATTAAAAAAATGTTCTTATCGCATATTCTGACGCTCTACAAAAAAGTTTTCTTACGAATTTTTAATAAAGTCATTCGCTTGGGAGTTATTTACCGTCAAACGTTGAGTTAAGATTGAGTTGTGGCCATCCTCGGGAATTTAATAGTAAACTGGCATTTTTAAATGAAACACTTGGTATATTACATCGCCATTAAAAGATATAAATAAAGAGCTTTAAGAAAATACCACAATTGATATGTTTACTCCTTATGGTTTTGGAAATATGGCCATCCAAATCTAAACAACAGTAGATATAGTGTCTATTTTATTTTCGACACTAAACTTAGTGCTTATGGCTTAGAGCTAAAGATGTAAAGACTGTCCATGCATGGGGTTAACAAGAGGTCAAATGGTAAAAAAATATTTTTCGAAAAAAGAAATTCATCATAAGAAAATATTTGCAAAGAGAAAATGTTGATTTTGTATACAGGTCTTGCAAAAACTTAAAAACATGATTTTTCTCCAAGAGTAAACTACCTTTACTTATTTATTTTTAAGCAAAATGTCATAAAGAAAATTTGTTTAGAATAGCATTTTAAAGGGCTTTATTAATTTTACAGGGTATCAAAAGGATTCATGAAACTGATTTTGAAGTTATAAAAATTATTTATTTTAAATTTTTATAAACTTAAGACTTAAAAACTTTCATAATTTGCTCTTTAAAAACCTTCTTTATCCAAATTCGTACACAACACAATTTCTCAGCTGTAAACGAATGTGATCAAGGCGTTTTCGACAAATTATGGAGTTCGATCAAATTTTGTAATATTGTGGGTATCGGTTACAAACATTATTCAAAATATATTTTTCAAACATTTAGCCTAAAAATAAAAAAATAAAGGTAGTTTACTTTTGGAAGAAAAATCATGTTTTTAAGTTTTTGCAAGCCCTGTATACAAAATCAACATTTTCTCTTCGTGAATTCAAAATGAAATTGTAATAAAAATAAGCTTATTTTATTTAGTGATCAAAATGGGTTTACTTTAAAGAACGATGTATTCAGTTTAAAACTAATTATACTCTTAAATCAAGGCCTCTATGGATTTGGCTAAAAATATTTGCACCCTTATATTAAGTATTTAGATTCACAATGGAAATTACTCTCGCTCTCCCGCTGAGAAATCCTTTAGTTAAGACAAGATAGTAAATACCACAGACTAAAATAAAATTCAATACAATTAGGACACTACGTATCTTAGACTACAGTTAAACGCCCCTGAACCTGTAATTTGATTGGTTTAAAGCGCCACAGACGGTCATGCAAAACTGTCTGATTGTGAGGGGGTCATGTTTAGTTCTGGTTAGTTCAATATATTTTTATTCCTAAATAAGACGAATAAAAAAAAAGAGAACCAAATAAACTAAAGGTTTCGTTGCTTTCTATTGTAGTCTACTTATCCTCATAGGACTTATTAGCTGTACCGGTTCCACGATGAATAACATGAAAGGCAAGAAAATATTATAAACAAAACTTTGTTGTTCGACGGTAGAACATAATCTTAACGCTAGTACCATACTGTAAGCATTATTCAGTGAATACTCTATAAAAGAAATGGTTTTTTTTTGACATAAAGGTTAAAGATTTTATTTTATTTATCTGATTTAACATTTGTTATTTTCTCGATATCTCCAGGCTCAAAAAAGATATCAAATAGCATTATCTTATTATCAATAGAGCGTTACATCTGCAAGGAGCTTAGTATGTCTAAAATTTGTTTTCTTTTTTTATATAAAAATTAAAAATATTAACTTTATAAAAAAATCAAATGATATACCATTCGATATTTGGTAAAACAACTTCATAAAATATCTTTTTACGTTTCCACTGATTTTTGTTTATTGTAACTATTTTTTTTTATTTTTGTATTGGATTCTTCTATGTAACCTATTTAAGTTTATATGATTGTGGTAGGTAAGTCCAAGAGGAGATTTCGGGATTTGCTACAGCGCGTCAGATTAAGATAGAGCGACTTAATTACATGCTAAACAGTGGACCTATATTCCACTAATCTGACAAAAATATATAATCCGATACGATCCGAACGATTTTCACAAGCCAGAAATAATAACAGTATTGTTTTGACATATTTAAAAATCTATAGCTGCTTCCCGCACTGACAACCCAATAGGTCTTTATGACACTTTGTAAATCCCCATGTAGCTTCGTGGGCTCCCAGACTATTGAGGAATTAATGACATTCTACTGAAAGGGTGGGTTCCTTAATTAAGACCCTTTAATTTTAAAGGAAATGCATAAATAATCGTAATAAAAACATTTTATTCCTTTTGTTTAAGATGTTAAGCCCTACGTAAATTTAAGATGTTTTAGAGCTTTAACCAAAAATCTTTATGTTTTCATTTCTTGATTCTGATATTTTCAAAATAATACCAAGGATTAAAGAGATCAAAGACGGATATCATCAATTATAGTTTTTGTTTGAAATGTCTTGTTTAATTTTTATGTTGAAATACACAAATTCTTTACCTCTTACTGACACAAACAGTATATGAAGGAGAAACAAAACAAATAATTCAGTTAAAGGTAAAGAATTTGTGCATTTAAATATAACAAAATAATTAGAAACAAAAATTAAAATTAAATATATCCACTTTTAAAAAGACACTTCTCAATAATTTAAAGAACAGTAATTTATGTAACAAGTGCATAAAGTGAGTTTTTTTTACGAATGAAAAGTATGACAGGCATTTCCGTAAGTAAAAAGACCCTTTATGCATGTGTTACATACTATATTTTTTCAATTTCCAAAAATACCATTTTAAACATGTTTTATTTATCTAAACTTATTAATTTTAATATTTGCAGCACAACCATTATATTGCAACAAAAAATCATAGTCTCCCTATGTTTTAAGAGACAATTATCCTTTTAATAACTATGCATTTATAATTTAATTTTTAGAAAACTGAATGTACTTGCTTTTTGTAGAAATAATACTAAAACAGTAAATTTCTTTTCAACTTCTTAGTCATTCAAATTTATTATTACTATAAATTTTAAATAATTTCTATTAAATTTATTTGCAAACTGTCAAATTTTAAAACTAGTGACACATAACCTAAAAGAAATAATGACGAAATCAAAGGTAACTTGACCGTTTGGTTCAATTGATGTCGCGTTTATTGTTAAATTGCATAAATTGATATTTAAGTTTTTGTAGTAGGCATTGAAACAAAACACTAAATTAAAGTGTAAAAAATGATCTAAAAATTAAAAGGATTGCTAATAGAAAATGATCCCCATATATTTTCAATAGACCTGCGCAAGAATTTTTTACCCCACACTGGGAGAATTGCTGTACACCTTGCACATGCGCAGTTGTTATAAAGGTTAGCATTTTTTATTTAAAAACCCAATATAGTGTTGGCAACATTGACAAAATTAGCAGTATTTTAATAAATATAGTGGTTGCAACACTGAAAACGTTTACCTATGCGGTGACAGGGTCACACTCATCCTAATTTAATTTATAATTTGGGATTTCCCGATCGTAAAATCCAGGTAAAATTGACGCCGTCGACCGACCAAACCCAATCTCCCATCTACGGTCGACCGTTATCAGGTATAGTTATTTGGTATTTGGTGTTTTATTTGTGCGTTGTGAGTAATTCTTGGTGTTTTTTAAACTTTTATTTAATTTAAGTTTTGCATAACCAAAATTAAATAATGAGTAAGTAGCAAATTTCCTGTTTTAAATAATACTCTTTATTGCCATGCAGTCAATTTTTTAGAGATCAATAAATCCATTATTTTTTGAAATAGTCATGGTTTGGGTTAATTTTTTTTTAGCGGGAAAAATTGTATTTAAGGATTATAGAAAAATATATATGGGGTTCCATTTAAAATAACAAACTTGCCCTATATACGAAAATTGACCGTTTTCGTAAGAAATAAATGTCACAACCAAATGGCAAGGATATAAAAAGAAACTTAAAAAATCTAAGGCTTTTCATGAAAACCGCATTTTGATAATTTTATTTCTTTTAAAATTATTCGCGGTGAAAATGGGTTAAAATATAGTCGGACACCCTGTATTAGCATTGGACTGATGCATTTATAATTACACAAAATAAAATATGGCAGTTTAATTAAAATAATTTGACATATTTTCAAGTTATAACACGTAGCCATAAGCAATTTCGTCGGCAATATCAATGATGTGGCGTATCTCAAAAAAGTAGGAAAATTGACTAGAGCTGATGTAATTGCTTAAAAAAAGTTGCTTCTTAATATTACAAATTGGCATATGTTAGATTTTGATATCTTTAAAAGTTATAGAAATATAATACTAAGCCTATTTCATTTTACTAAAAAAAGAGTAGTACAAAAATACCTAAAAGCACCCTCGTGAAATTTAAACATAAAGATACGCCGCTTTGTGATATTGAGGACGATTTATACCATATAATATCTTGTAGATTGCTTATTGCTCGTATGTTAAAAAAGGAACATAGGTATCTTTCTGTGGAATGTTTTGAATAAAATTAAATAGTCCAAGCGATTCCATTGCGCTTTAAGCCTAGTTTAAGATTATTACATTATCAAGTTTATTTCAAGTTGGCATTTGTAGGCAAATTAAATCAATAATTACTTACTGGGTACATTACCAATTTTAATATTTGTGATTCGCTTTTTTTTTGTGGTTTCAATTACAAATATAAGGTCAGTTTGGCCCTAACCCCAAAATAAACAATTTCAATGGCATTACACGCCAAACTTAACTGAACGACAACTGCTACGCCAACGGGAACGAAATATCAGTTTATGAATTGAGATTTATTCCTCAAACAAGTTACACCAAATCTAATTGCTTTTATAATAAAATACCAACTATTCAGTTTTGTTGTGTCAAGGTAGTGTTAAGAAGGAAGATAATAATACATAAAATAGCGTGCAGGTTTGAGGTTAAGTAAAAGTGGGTCCTCATGAATCAAAAAGAAGGTGTTTTAGTAATAAAATGGAATTTAAATTGAGATCAGTGCTTCTAAGCACTCTCGTTTGCTAAATCTTAATAAAATCGGCGATACAGACCGAAAAATAAAAAAATATACAACAAAAAATAGTCCCCAATATAAACCGGTTTACTTTTTAGGGACTGCTATGAAAGACGAATACAGACTTAAAATAAAATATTTAAATATGTATACCCCACAAATTACTTGGTATATTTTCTTTATAAATGAATCATATACAAAATGTTAAACCCGGTCCTGTTGTTTGTTTTCGGCTAGTCAGTAATGTTTATTGCGCATGCCCAACAAGTGTACTGCGCGGTGCCCACGTAGGGGTTATTGCGGATTTTCGCTGCATTCATCCA
>JACEGR010009150.1:0-29322 GCA_014170235.1 Listronotus bonariensis
GTCCAAGACTAATAAATACAAAATTTTACTTTAATTTGTATTATACAGGGCGAGTTATAAGTAAAAATATAAAAAAATCCTGGATTAAATTCCTTTTATTTTTTAAAATAAAGGAAAAATTGTATAAGTAAATCTTGTAGAAAATTGATTTTTATGCCAAAATTTAAAGTTAGAGCATTAAAGTAAAAAAAAATGTTTTTGTCAATTATTTTACAGCTTATGCATAAACACTTAAATACTCGGCACGAAAAAGCAAATTTACATATAAACAAAATCCTTTAAAAACATTAAATTTCTTAAAATATTGCTTCCTCTTGCCAAGTATTTAAGTTTTACGTAATGTAAAAAAATTCAATTTTTTTTTAATGCTCTAACTACAAATATTGACATGAAATTTAATTATCTACAACATTTACTTATACAATTTTGGTATATTTAAAAAATTAAAGTCCTTTACTTTTTGGCCTTTTTTTATATTTGTGTTTAGAACTCACTCTGTATAATACCAATTTAAGTAAAATTTCATATTTATTAGTTTTGGGCCATGCGACCAGTGCTGTCTTAAAATTCATTGTTCCCTTTGTCCTCTTGTAACACCCATCCTAGGACACACTGTTAACCTTTAAATTAATATTAAAAGTTTTAAAAAGGAACATTTCAGGTTCTGTTCCCACTTATTTACCAGCTTAACAATCTAAAAAATTAAGTTGTTATAAGAAACGTATACAAAAAACGGTAAAAAAATTGTTTACCTATAAAATAAATTAAGGTACCCTGTATAAAATAAAAATATTAAGTTAATTACTTCCTTTTCATACAATCTACGTTCTTACCCGGTAAAATAAAGTTGGAACAGGAATCGAAATATCACGCGATAGCTACGTCGGCGCTGCACCGGAATCCGGATTTCGGGACGCCGATCCGGAACACGGAAAATGCAGCGGCGATGCCGGGTCAATGTGTCAAAGACCCCGTTAATGTTTATAGGTAGGCCGATGACACGCATAACTATTAAGTCGATATTTCATACCGGATTATTTTTAAACTTATTTTTAACACGGATAAAGAATGTTATGGTTTATTTGGGTGAATCAACTTTTATTTGTCCCAGAGCAAAATCACTATGTCTTTGGTAAAAAACAGAAAATATATATAAATTCAAGTGTTTTTTAGTGACTTTTGAATAATTTCAATTAAAACAAATTAGTAACTAATAATAATTGTTATTATTTTTTCAACTTATGGCTTTTTAATAGTTCTTCAAGTGATTCAAAGTAACGTATTTTATAGGTTAAGCTAATCAAATGCCCTAAAATAACCCGAATTACAAATTATTACTTCCATGCAATAATCCTCTGGCAGTAAAAAAGAGCATTCAGAAGAAAAATTATATCTACGCCACTGATGACTTTTTTAAAAAAGTAAAAAACCGTCCCGAGATAAATGTCCGTAGTTTCTAAAAATTGTGAAGGAACAATTAAAATCTTAAATACAGAATATGTGGTGCTCACAGAAACTTTAGGAATTGAAATTTTACCAAAATACAATTTTAGTTACATTTGCGACGCTACTGACGCGTTAATAATTTTTT
Source organism: Listronotus bonariensis (assembly GCA_014170235.1). Lineage (NCBI taxonomy): Eukaryota > Metazoa > Arthropoda > Insecta > Coleoptera > Curculionidae > Listronotus > Listronotus bonariensis. Next base: position 1,592 of record JACEGR010009150.1, read on the forward strand.
AGAAATAAAATTCTAATACAGTTTTAAAAGGGTACTTATGTACATTTAAAATTATCTAAAAAAATTAATCGCTGTGATGAACTGTTAAATACAGGGAGTACAATATGAAAAAAATCAATTTTTTGAAAAAAAATTATAACATGAAAAATGGAGCAGATATCAAAAATCTGACAAACTTGTTTTTTCAAAATGGTCTACTGAATAACACTATATAATTAAAAATTAAAAACTATTTTTTTTGTAGAATGTCGCTCTTGAACACTTGAAATCTTTCACATGTATTCCTTTATAATTATATTATCATTTCAGAATGAACTTTTTTCTTTATGGTCTTTATTTATCAATATTGGGTACACGTAGTGTAATATTTTTATGTACTTCATAAAAATTAATTATCTTAAATTTACCTTTTCAGTACCCAATAATTATCCCCTTGAATCTTATTTGCATTGGTATTTTCTTCCCAGAGCTAAAATATTCATATAAATATTTTTACTGATTGTTTCTAGATTTTCGAAAAAAAGGTTAAACGATAATCTAAAAAGTACATTTTAAAAGTCATATTGTAATTTTTACCTTTTATTTTTTTTTCAGGAAAATATTTTATCATGTTTAAACATGCTGAGAAACAATATTTTAATAAATTTGTATTATTAATAAAATTATTTGCTTTATTTTATTACTGATACCTTTTATTAAAGTCACACAAAAATAGCAGTTTGATATGTAATCTCTTAATTAGGCCCACTTTACATTGGCAAAGTTCATGTGACATATTCTTTCGAATTAATTTGAGAAAAAAATTTCGGCCCATAATTTTTTGACAAATTATAGCCGACCAGTTTTTATAGTTGCGCAAAAATAATATTTATGACTACTTTTCAAAGCTGTACGACTTATACAATAATTTAAATGCACTTAATGCATTTATTCAAAAAACTGACTGAGCAAATTTTATACAGGGTGCTTTTTAGTTGCGGTAAGAAAATTTATGGGCATATTTCTGAGTCAATTTTAAGAAAAAAGTTTATACAGTGTGGACGTGCTAACTTTTGTACCCTTAATTTTTTCTTTATAAAATTTGGGTATGACTAATGGAAGGACATAAACTACTTTTTGACGTAAAAATCATAGTTGCAAAAATAAAGATGGCGGATGGGCGCTATCTTCGAAAAACAAATTAAATGGAAAGGGGGTCTTGTGGCATATTATTTTAAAGCTCCTGACGAGTACTTTGTAGCCCGAAAATAAAAGTAAATATCTGCAGGTATTACAAAATGGCGGTACTTTAAAAATTTCCTAAAATTTTGGTTTGGATGGCCATATTTCCAAAACTAATAAAGTTAGTTGTACTTAATATGGTATTTTCTTAAAGCTCTAGTATGGATATTTATAATAATAATTAAATATACAGGGCGCTTCATTAAGAAATAAGTATGTTTTGTCCTACCCTGTATATTATTATTAGTATCATAGTTTAAATTTCGCGGGAATTACATTTTTAGACTGTTGCAAATACAAAATAATAGATGGCGCACGAGGCCTTTTAGCGTACCAATACTTATTTTCGCCAAATTTAAAGCGTTCTTTCTTTTAGTGCATCTAACGTGTTTTAACAGGTGTTTGTTGGTTTATTTGCATATGAAAAAAGTGCAAGTAAGTACCACAATTTTCATTATTTATTGTAGATTTTATTCACATATTAAAAAGGGATTTATATTAGGTATTTATACATTTTTTTACTAAAAAACAACATCTGAATCATAAAATTTTTTAAGCCTAACCTAAAAAAGTAGATACAGGGATGATTGGGCCATAAGGTGTGGGGAGCAATGGGACGGTGGCCTAATCCTACCCATATAATCATAGGGTTAGTAAATTTGTAAATCTTTTTTTTAGTTGCCTTAAAATGCCTCGAAAATATATTAAAAAAACGAACAGGGAACCAGTAGATGAAAAAAATTGGCAAGAGCAGTAAAAGACGTAATAAAAAAGAGGCGTTCATTGAGAGGGGCGGTAAAATACTATGACGTTAAACGTGCAACGCTTCAGCGTCGTGTCAAAAAAATCAGAGATTTAAAAAATATCCCAGATGATCAGCAACACGGATCAGGTTCTGATTCTGGAAATGACTCCGACTATCAAGAACAACATAAATTCCATACTGAAAAGATATTTAATAAAAGAGCTTTCAGAAAATACCACATTACGTACATCTAACTTTATAGGTTTCGAAAATATGGCCATCCAAATTCGGTATTAAGGTGATTTTTAAAGTACCGCCATTTTGAAGTAGGTAAAGGTATTAACTTTATATTTAAGGATAATAAAATACTCACCAGGAGCTTTAAAATGATGCATCACAAAATCTCCTTTTTAATAAACAATTTTTCCCAAGATTGCGCCCATCCGCTATCTTAATTATTGCAACTATAATTTTTCTTCAAAAAGTAGTTTATGTCCTCCCATTGGTTATACCCAAATTTTATTAAAAAAATAAATGTACAAAACTTAGCAGGGGCGACTATTTACGTCGCGACTATTCGTCAGACGAATCTTAGCTAATAATATTGACAAAAAATGTACGCCACTGACTTGTCTTGCAATTTTTATATTTTTTCCGGATGAAACATTTAAAACTCAACTTTTTGTTTTTAAATATTTTTACGTAGATTACTTAGTTTTCCAGAAAAAATAAAATATGCTAAACTGCATATTCCTGGGCCATACCAGACATAGCAACAACATTTCTTTTTAAATTAAGTGGTATAACTTCTTATTATCAATTATGTAACAACAATAACAAATAATTAATTAAAGAACGTTTACATATTGTCTATCCAATTTTACCTAAAAAAGGTTTTTAGAAATTAAAAAGTTTTTTTTTTGAAAACCTTAACAGCCTGTATCTTTAAAACGAAACATTTAAGGATCCATGTTCATATGAACTTTTTCCGAAAAAATGGCTTAGGAATGCGCAATTGGGGAGCACCCTTTATAAATCAAAATAACCAAAAATTTAATTGTTAATTACATAAAGCTAATGTTATAATCAATATCCATTATAAAATTTATCTAATTTCAGTTTAGCGGTAAAACGCCGTTTGGAACCAGATTGTGCGAATTACAAAATTAATTTACGATCACCTATAGAGCTTTCGATATTTATAGTTGAAGCCATCCGTGTTTTATTTGTTTACCTTTTTGTCAAGCGCTCCAGATTAGGTCTGATACTTTGTTCACTATAAATAAGGAAAAACACCTGAACAAAAAATGTATTTCAATGGTTTAAAAAGTCAGTAACCCTAGTTACCACAATAAAAAATGTATTTTATTGATTTTAAACTACACTAACCGAAGTTACTTACTAGGTATTTATTATCGATTTATAGTGGTCAAAGTATAGATGTAACAGCTTTTGTTTAAAAAAAAATAAATAAATTTAGGTTTTCTATTGTAAATATGTTCGGAAATTATTAAAAATTTAGTAATTACTAGGCGTCTAGCTAAAATTATAAAATTATTTTATGCTGACACCGAGACACAGAAACCACACCAAATAATATACTATGCGCTATTGGCCTCAAGATAAACACTTTAGTAAAGAAAATTTTTATTTTGGGATTTTTAAAAAATATTAAATTTTTTGCTTAGCTCCTCCAACCCCAAAGAAAGTGGGCAATTTTGAAAGCAACTTCTTTATTTGTATTTTGTTCGTAAAAAAAAAAGTTTTAAGTTTCAGTGACAAATCTTAAATGTCGTGTAAAATATTTGATTTTTTTCTTAACAAGAGAGGTATATTTCATTAAAAAATAAATTGAGCATAGTTTTTGAAAAATATAGATTATTTTGCCAAATTTGCGATTTGTCGATCAAAATTGAGCAGAAAACATAAGTTCTTTGATTTGCGTTTTCTTACGAAAAGCTAAAATTTCAATGTTTTTTCCAAGTTAATTTCCTTAAGGCCGATAGCACCTGGTTTATGTTTGGTGTAGGACCCATGTCCTACTTTTAACCTAAAACAATAATAACATCCTAGTTACGCAACTGGCTATTAAGAGTATTTTTTATTTGTTGAAATTGCCTTCCTTTTTAAAACATATTAAAAGGTAAAAATCAAGATAGGTAGAAATTTTAGTTTCTCCATATTTTATGCTACGGAATAACGTTCCATGCTTAATTACTCTTTCTACTTAAAAAGAGACGAAAGACTGTTCAAACGTTAGGCAACCGTCAATGATGTGTATTGTTTTTTAAGTCCGAGCCGTTTAAATTATAAGGTTTTCTTTTAGTTTTAACTTACAAAAATGTTTGATTATTTGCATGTTTAGTTGATTGTACTTATTTGAAGAAGTATGGTATGGGCCACCTTTGACATGTTGCGGGCCAAACTTCAGTGTGCAAATACATTCGCGGGCCGCGTTAAAAGTTGTACATTTTAAAGTAGCGTTGTAGTGTTCAATAATACTACTTTCTTGGACTTATATTGTCTTTTATTTTTAACTGATACACGATATTTCGGATGGTGTCTATCTTCAACCGTTTTTAGTGATAACTAAACTTTAAAACGTTTGGAGGTAGACACCATCTAATCAGTCAAAAATAAAAGATAATGAAAGTCCCCGAAAATAGTAATATTAACAACAAAATAGTGTTTATAATTATTTGCAATAGATATCCGACATAATATATTACGAAAATGTTATTATAATATCAATTCAGTAAAATAAAATGAAATGGTTAAAATACGTCCAAAATTATAATAAATTCATTAATTTTAACGGCGCGGGCCGGCGCGGCGGTTGCCCATATCGCACCTTTCATATTATAGGGGCACAATTAAAAATTTTGTGAAATTGATATTAAATATCGGGTCGCGTTACTCGGAAATAAGATAGAGAGACAATTATGTTTGTGCGCCCCATGAGTGGCTCTGTCTCTTTCTGTCAAGGGCATCATGCAAAGTAATTGTTTTTGTGCCTATATATCACAAAAACTCAATTTCACAAAATTTTTAATTGTGCCCCTATAATATGAAAGGTGCGATATATATTTTAACTATTGTTTTATATTTCTCTTTGTAAGTAGCACTTTTATGAATTTATATATTTATTAACTTGTAGCAAATTAAAAGATATTTAAAGTTCGCCTTTTTTTCTAGACTTAAATAGTTTTTCCGAATTATCGATAGCGTTTTCTACACTAATAATTTTTGCATCATAAACTATGGTAATGTTATACGCAGTAACTTTTGTAAAACGATATTTTACAATCTGATCGGATAATATTTATTACAAAAAGATAACAAAAAATGCAAAAATATTTAAAAATCAACTTTTATTTTTTAAACTTTCTTTGAAAATGGAAATAACATCTAAACAAGAATAAAGTTTTTTTCCAAACAAAAAAACAAAATAATGTAAATTTGGAAAAATCAACTTGACAACTACTTTCTTTTAATGTAGACATTTTTACAAGTCATCTGGATTAGATACCTTTAAAAATAAAAACAATACTGTATTTCTGCACCATCGACATACCATCTCATAACCTCTAATTGATCGCATTAAAACATTTGTAAGTTTTAATACAATGCAAAAAAATTAGGCAATAATAACTCCTATAAACAATACAGAGTAAAATATCCAAATACAATTAAAATAAGCATACTATTTTAATGCAAAATACTAATAACTTGCGTGATGTAAAGTATTGCTTTAACATAATTTTCTTCAAGTAAAACCGATACTGTTGCGTAGCTAGATCAGCAGGGGCCCTAGGGCAAAAACCAAAGTAGGACCCAAATCATGGTCGCCCGCAGGATGACATTCAGGGGTGCAAAAAATGCAAATGTCAAGGAGCAAGAAAGAAAATTTGAATTGCAAAAAAATACAAATAAAAAAACGTCCTCATGTAAGTAAAACAACTTAATTTTCCACTAAAAACCCAAAATTTTTTGAGAAAAGCAAGGTTAGAAAATAATTATAATTAAATAATAAAATTTAAAATAAGTCATAATCGGTTAGACTTGGGAATAGAACATTATACATAATATAACTATATAACTAAACATAGATATGTTTAGAGTTTTACGCAAAATTAAAAAATCAAATAGTATATAGGGTGTTCTATTTAAAATAAGGAAGTTGACATTAACTTTTGGTATAACCAGAAGTGCTAGAACTGTCAATATATTTTAGTCGTATGTCACCAACTTACTTTATCATGTTGCCCAATTTTCAAAATTTTTCAAAACCTACCTTTTAGGGAATCGTTCGCAGCAATTCCCGGTGGGACACCCTGTAGCAGTCCTACGTAGTGTAGCTTTCTGATTGTGAAAACATGTCATGATCAGTGTAATATAAGTATTAGATTAAAAAAAAAACAAAAAATATATATATTTTATTCATGTTAGAAACTTGTTTTGAAAATTAAAAAAGGCCTAGTTGATATTTCAAAAAATATTGCATCAGTTTTCCTTAAAGTATGCAGCATTTTCCCGTTATTTGACTTTAAATCTATTAAATTTCACATTTAAGGAAAAAAGCTTACAAATAACACGCCGAATTTTAGTTCGTATTGGTCATAGAAAAATTTAAATAAAACAATTTTGTTTTTTCATTTAAAACCTACAATTTTGCTTTTTACAGCTTTTTATAAAAATGCATGATTTTTGAGTTATTTGCGAAAACCCCATTAAAAACGTCGATTTTTTCGTTGAAAAATGATTACTTTAATTCGCGAATGACTTGAAAAGTATTAGTTTTACGAAAAGATATAAGAAAGGTTATTTGCTTAGAATAACTTTTTCAATTAATTCCTGTTGTAAAAATTAAATAAAATTTCACCCCTATGGCCTTGGCGCCCTTTGTTTCGATATAGGTTTTGATCCTTGGGCTATACCCTATCTTTTGATAAAATTTTAAGTCAATCTATGCAGAACCAAAAAATTGCCAGGTGAAATTCTTAATTTCCTGTACTAAAGACGCGTAAGCAAGTTGACCCAGCCACAACAAACGTAAAATGTTTGAATGAATGGTGTTGCCTTTTTTTGTGTTTTTTTATTGTTATGAGCATATACCTAACGAGGTTTTAGGAAGGTACCTAGATTTTTTTTCTAATTGTAAAAATCCCAAAGTTATTAAGTACAAAAAAATTTTGCACTTCTTATTAAGTTTATCACCTTTAAATAATGTGTATTCCTAACTTACAAAAAATTATATGCAGTTTTATTGTCTGCAATATCTACCGCTCGCCATATTAATTACTTTGGCAAACTTTACGTAACAAAACTTTACAAAACATACACAAAGTAACAGCCGGATGAACATTATTACAGCAAAAAGTTAACTATCCAACATATCCGTTACTTTATCCGCTTAATATCCACTTTACTTTACGCTTAGCGTTAGTTTTCCAACGAATTGCATTTGAGATATTGTTGCAGCGTTTAACTTTTGACCTGAGCTAATTTGGACGTGTTCCAAATTTAAATTCCACAACGAGCCTTTTAAAATAACAGTCTTGTAAAGTTTTATTTAGGAAAATTATTAAAGATCCCAGCCCTACTATTTACATACAACTAAGGACGTAAAAATATTTTTAAATTGTTCTCTAGTGTCTGCTGGTAACAAAGCTTTTCGGAAAATTTTACTCTAGGTGGCATTTCTCTAGATACTTGGCTAACGCTTAAATAACTGAAATGTTACAGTACTTTTAAGGGCTCTTTTCTTTTTATTAATTTTACCAGGATACTCGTCTCATTACCTTAACTTTTGGTATTTACTTTTACAAATAAAAAAAATTAAATGTTTAAATTTTTAAAGGATTTAACATTAAACACATTTTTTACTTGCCTGGCAGAACCTACATATATATTTTTTAAATTAAAAACCTAAGTCTATATTTTTTGCAAACTTTGTTTCACCTTTAGCTTTAAAAATAAAATTATTTTTATCTTTATTTTTTTAACTAACCACATCTCTTAATACTAAAAAAATTCTAGGGAAAAGGCTACCATAAATCCTCCTCGAAAATAGACATAATATATCTGTAGCTGCAGGTACGCCACAGGATGGCCCTTTTTTAGCTTTATATAAACCTATAATCAGGTATTTAAGAGCTTAGTACTCACGCTAACTATATTTTTTTCTTATACATCAACCACCAAAGACTTGGACAATTTTTTAAATTTAAGATAGGTAATTTTCATAACGTGACAGTCTGATTTAATTTATAATAATTTTTGTATTTTCTTTGGATTTAAATTGACATTGAAATTAAAATAAAAAGTTATTAGTCAAGTAAGTTTGTAACCTGTTTTTCTAAGAAAAATGTTACCACCAAAGTATGGTAAAATAAATACTACATAATTAGAACAAGAATAAAAAGCTATAGCCCCGAAAGGTTTAAAACTACTCAGACAGGTAGATATTAGCATTTAAAATCTTTATCAAAATCTAGTTTTTTGTACATTTTCGAAATTTATGAAAACTTCACCTTTACTTAGGCAAGCCTTTTTGCGTAATAATAAATCTCACGAAATTTATTATATTTGGTACTACTAATAAATAAAACGGAACAAAGTAAGAGTTGAATAACTTTTCTAACGTAATTTTTATTTTTTATACACTAAATACTACACATTTTTGACAATTTTTAAAAATGTAGAAGGTAAACCTACAGAATTAAATCTACAATTTTTGAAAAGATTTACGGGGTGTTTTCCAACTACTGTACAAAACTTAAAGGGGTGATTTTTTAAATTACAGGTATAGTTAAGTCTATCCGTGGACAAACTGTATTATCAGCTAAATATATTTTAAAACTTTTATTATTTATTATTTTTGCTTTTTATTAGTTGCTTTGTCGGTTTATTATTTTATCGCGCATTGCCGCGTAAGGTAAACTAAACGCAGGGATTGCTCGCGCGTATCGACGGGTTTACGCGTAGAAGTCTCCTTTCGGCACGGCATTGTCTATGTGCATGTAAAAATTAAGCCCTGGATCAAATATCACGCTCAGATCGTTCAAAGATGTTGTGAGATTTGGTGAGATTTTTCTCGACCCTCTCCCCTCCTAAAATGTCTGACGTAATTTTCACGTAACTTATGGACGCCCCCTAACAGATTCCAGAGTTACACTGTTTCTGGGGTAATTAAATTTTATCGCATTTTTGCACCGACATATAAAACCGCATAACCTTACACTTTTCCACATTAAGTCTCATCCGATCACACTAAACTGACAATCCGTCGAGCTCCGACTGGACAGGCCTGCGTTTAGATTTAAATGTCAATATTTTTAGAATAATAAGAGATAGACATAATAAATGTTGTATTCTCTTAAAGCTTTTTAAACCATCTATTTAATGGTGGTGCAATATATAGCGTGTTTAATTTTAAAAATCCCAGTTCACTACCCAATTCCTGAGGATGGTCATATTTTAGAAACTATTAAAAATTAGATATTTTACATATAAGCTTTCTTTAGAGCTTTTTAATAGATCTTTCAAAGGTGGTATAATATACAGGGTGCTCGTTTTTATATAAGTTTTCTTTTCCAATAAATAGAAAACATAAAGTTTAATGGTTTTTCTGTTGACATCACGTTAATCAGCGAAAGAAATGCTACTACTTCTTTAAATTGACCGACTTCGTATCTTCATTAATAAAGAAGTTAGCAATAATGCCGACTACAGTTTGATCATCCAGTACATGAAACAGCGACCCAAAAAAAAACCTGTTTACCAAAATTCGTCACAATTTATTTTCAAATTAAATTTGTTAAAATATGTATGTACTAAGGGAGCCATTATAAATTTCTGCCCTGGGCGCGAATTTACAAAACCTATGCCAGTTCAGTCAGGACGGTGACTGAAGTCGAGTAGTCTTTGTTTGATCAAAAATTGACCATATTATTATAGCATTTGTATCTATATTTTTGCTGCGTTTTATTTTACAAAGGTTATCCTGTTTCAATCGTCTTAACTATTTTATATTCTTTAATTAGATGGGAATTTGACCATGCCGAGAAATGGTTTCTATTTATTATAATTCAAAGTTTATTTACAAAACATTTTTTATGCAGTAAAATGCATCTACCTGCAATAGTTCTTCATGACGTGAAGAGATTTAAATAATTTTGAATTTTAATACTTTTAATACTAGTACAATAAACTTAGTTAATCTATTTCTGATATAATTACCTTAAAGTAATGGACAACTTAAGTCGTTTATCGGTTGAAATTAATTTTTTTAGTTTTTCAAAATTTAAAGGGATTTTTTTAAGTATATCCGTTATCTACAGGTTCAGTTAAATAACATAACATATAGGCAATGTGAGGAAAAAAGACAATCTAACTAAATCCCGGCATGTAAACATGCGTGACTAATAGTGCTTGTTTTGTTATTCTGTTGCTTGCTGATGAACCAAACAGCGTTGATACTTGTTAATAAAATTACCTTAAATTTAACTTACAAACACTACACCAATATGGTCAATTTGTAAACCAAAATGGGGTAGACTTTGTAACTGTTTTTTTGCAATTAAACGCTGCTCTAGTTTAGTCACCGTCCTGACTGAACTGGTATAGGTTTTATAAATTCGCGCCCTGGGCAAATGGTTCCCAGCCCGACAGTGAACACATTTTGATATAAATAAAAATATCTTGTATTATTTTGTTGTAATTTATAATAAGTGATACGTGAAATATAAATTTATGTTTGATACTTTTTTACGCAATGGGTACTTGAAACTACTTTAGAAAAGCATTTTTATCTTTTCTATCTTTTTTCCTTTTATTTTAAAGTACATAAAAATAATACAGATCCGTGTTAAGACACGCAAGGTGATTCTGATACCAGGAATTTCAAGAAAGACAGAGTATTACATTTAGAAGGAGAAACAATATATTTTTTAACGTTTCCCGTATTTTTAGGAATTTAAGTATACCCAGTTTATTTATTTTAGCTTAAAGAATTTAAAGATCGTCATAAAAAAACTTATTAATGCTTAAGGAGTCGCATAATTATCCTTTGTTGGTCGTTTGCCCATTTAATTAAGTAATATAAGTTGGAAATTTGGCTGTTTAAGCGTCAATAAGTAGGTGCACATCGTTAAACTGAATAAGAATTAACCGATGGTATCGAACTTAGAAACATGTTTTAATTGGTCGATTTCAAGGTTTCGTTCGAAACAGTTTTTATTTTCTTCTTTGGTTTATTTAAAAAGACATTTTAAAACAAACGACACAATATCATTGCTACTTTTTCTGTTCTTTAAAATGATGTTATTATAATTAAGGTCCTCATTTCATCATTTTTTTTAAATATGCGGAATATTCGGTTTAAAACCTAACAAACTCCTATTTTTATTCTAAATTCAAGGGTATAACACATTTTGGATTTATGTGACGTTTTGAACCCAAAAACTATCATTAAATACTTCTACACGTTTAAAATCCTGATACCATGATACCACGTATACATTTTTTAACGGTAATACAAAAATATTTTTAAAACTAAATATCATGAAAAAAAACCTTAAAAAATGTTACATAAATTCACAAGGGCATCTTTTGCTAATCTTGACTTGACCTTAAAAGTTGCATTAATAAATATGTTTAATTAAAATTTTAAAATGGAAACCTTTATCTTTCATACAAAAAATAAAAAGCCGTCAACTGCAGTCCCAAGCCAAAAAGTAAATAAGATTCCAAAATATCCATAAAATCTACTTTAAGATCAATATAAAATTCCACACAATGCGCTCATTGGTTTTATTCAGCTTTTTTATTTAACCTTTTTTTTTCAGATAGTTAGTTTTTAAGGTATTTAGCAGTTTTTGTACTTTAAAAACATCTTATATTTTAAAAAATATTGAAACCGGTCCATTTAATTATCGTTTTTTACAAAGATCTGAGGATTAATAAATTAGTATAAATTCGTATTAATGATGTTTTCTAGATATATCTATTTTTTTATAATGAGTAATATGTTTAAAATATGTGTTGTAGTTTTTCTTTGTGTGGGTAACACTTTTGAAACTAGTAATAAAGGTAGTAATCAATATGGTAAGTCCTAAAAAATAATAATCACGTTTTTCTGTCACTTTCATGTCAGTGGGGAATGTACAACTAAATTATTTTGAGAGTTCTGCCACTTCCGATTATACTGGAAGTTAATATCTTTCTTATTTTAAATTGAACATCCTATATAATATTTATTTTTTAGATTCTGCGTAAAATTCTAAACATAGTGTATGTTTAGTGTTCTATACCTTAGTTCAACCGCTTTTGATTTATTTTAAATTTTATTTCAAAAATAACGCTTGCAAGCCAATACATTCCCATAAATTTTTTTTAAACAAACACCTTTGTTTTGTAGACTGTATTGATATTTTTACAATTAATAAATACAGAGGGGTCAAAAATAATCGTTAAAAATAAATATAAGAACAAAAACTTTTAAAATATTTTTAAAAAATAAAACCCCCATCTTTGTTTACCCTATTTTATTAACCATTTCAAATAAGGGTAAGTTTGTATAAGAATGTCTGTTCCAAAAATGTATAGTTTTAGAAATATAATTTAATCTTTATCTATTCTAACAATGCAATGTAGTTGGCAATGACACCACATTTTGTGAACTAGAAGCCGTATTTAAAACCATTGTTAGAATAGACAAATATTAGGTTGTTAATATTTCGAAAACTATAAATTTTTGGAATAGATATTCTTATACAAACTTATTCATATTTTTGATTCTTAATAAGAAAAAGTAATAAAGATGGGGGATCCCATAATTAATATATATTACATCATAAAAAATCATAATTTAATCATATTACCCTAAACATAAATTTTATAATATATCCAAACCTATTCTTGGTGAGCAGCTATTTGTTACACGAAAACGTAGATTTGCTATCTAAGGTTAGCCGCGCACTAGCAACTTTTTGGTTGACCAATATAAAAATTGCTTAACCCATAAGTGGCAAATAAATTTGTGTTTCGAGCACTAGTCTACTAGGGTGTTGTTTTTTAACATGAATTTCACTAAGACAGTAGTTATTATTGCTTTTATTAAAAAAAAAACAGAAAAAGAAAAACCAAAAACCGTATTGGGTTTAAATCGCCTTTAAAATAGATCAAGATGTAATTTTTTAGTTGCCGTGATCAAAAGTTGCTATTGCGCGGCTGGCCTAAAAATAATGAAAATACTATAATTTTATGGTTTAAAGATTAATTTTTTTATTTACAATATTTAATACATTAGTATATTATTATAATAATTAATACGTACAAAATCGCATCTTTCAATAAAATGTCGGCATTTGTGAAACACATTGCGGTTATTAAGGAGGAGAATGAGAATTTTCACCCATCACAGCACTTAAAAAGTTGCTGAAAAGGGAAACAAATAGAGGAGCAAAGGGGTAATTTGAATAAAAAATGCGAATTTGTACATAATTAACTAATATAATATTATACTAATGTATAAAATGGTGAAACCACATAATTGGATTTTTAAATTATTTTAAGACGGTAAATTTACGTTAATTAGGTTTGGATGTATAATTTTAAATTTAGATATTTTAAGCGATAAGATTGATAAAATTATGATTTTTCAATAATATAAATTATCAATATCTTCAACTAAAGAGTGTCTTTTTAAAAGGGGGTATACCTATTGATTTTTATTTTTGTTTTAATCTTTTTTAAATCTTATTATTTATATTAAAATACATAAATTATTTACATTATACTGACGAAAAACCCTATATGAAGGACAAATGAAACAATAAATTAGTTTAAGGTAAAGAATTTGTTTATTTCAATATGAATAATATGATTCCACAAGAAATTTAGAACAAAAGTGGAAATTAGATACATACCCTTTTGGTAGAGGAGCCCAAGAGGGGATTTCGCGACTTACTACAGAGCGACAAGTTTATTATACCAGAGGATACCTTTTACCCGGTGAAGTACCTCCATCACATAATGAGCCCTGTATACAGGGCCGATCATAAAAACAAAAATTTCTCAGCTGTTGAGCGTGTCAGATTTAGATAGGGTAATTACGTGCCAAACAGTGTATATTCCAGTAATTTGAGAGTGACGTAAAGGACACGGAGGGCTACAAAGAAAAACGTTACTTTACCATTTTCAAGCATGGCCATTTTTTTATTTTAAAGAAAATAATTTAGGGATAACGAAAAATATATAATCTGATACGACCCGAACGATTTCCTTAAGTCGAAATAAAAATAGTATTTTTTTGACATATTTAAAAGTCTATAACCACTCCCCCACCGATGAAAAGGTATACAATATATAACATTTTTTTCTTCCTATCATTTAAGCTTTGCAACCCAAAAGGTCTCTATGACGCTCGAGTAAAACCCTATTTACATTGTGGGATCCCCTACTATTTTAAAAAGACACTTCTCAACTAAGGGAAAATATTGGTTTGACAACAAATAAAACAATAATTTAATTTTTTCTTTGCACTTAAATTGTTAATAACTTTAAAAAGAATAATTTTTCGTAAAAACAGTAGACTTGTTTTGTAGAGCATTAAATTATTTTTAAAAATATATATTGTTGCTTTTTATGCTTACGTTAGTTACAAAATTACAAAATAAAAAAGGTAGATCTAAGAAATATATAAATGTTAGAAGCTTAATTATTTGAAAACGGCTCGTCTGGCAAACATTTTTATATAAAGCGTTTTTTGTAGGCAAGTTTATTATCTAAAGGTATAGTCAGATAAATTTATTTGTACATGTATAAATGAAAAATCTAAATTAAAGGAGAGGGACCTCTAAATATTAATACTATTAAGGGCTTAAACCTTCAAAATATTTTCTTTTGACAACTTGAACAATATTTTTGATATATTTTAAAAAGAGTAGATTTTTTTCGCCCAGTCTAATATACAAGATGTCCGGATTTCGTTGCAATTGCAGGGTATCTTGATTATTATTAAAGATAGAGACTTGCGGTTTTTGGTAAAACACTTTTTGATAAAACGAAAAATAAAATTAAAATATTATTTATGGCTCTCTTGGTTTTTGACATAAAAGACGAATTTTTTTTGAGCCCCTCTCGTATTTTAATTGTCTTGTAACTTACAACAAAAGTAAAACTTATATTGGTAGATATATTTACGTAGAATCCAGAGATGTATTTTTTTAATACAAATTTTGTATATTTCCTATTCATTAAATATATGAATGGATGAGAGCTTTTAAAAGTATATGAAACCCTATAGTTATACTTTTAATTTTAGACTCTAAATTATTGTTTTTAATTTTAGAATTGAATTTCGCCTAGTGGGCCCTGACATAGACTTTATAGCCAAAGAATAAGGTTAGCCCTAAGTTCATCATTTATTTACATATAACAGCAAAATCTAAGTTTAAAATATTTCAATTTATTAGTATCAGTAAACAAATCTGAGGAATCCTAGGGGTGACTAAGGATGCTGAATAAAATGAAATAGCTTAAACTTAGATTTTGCTGTTATATGTAAATAAATGATGAACTTAGGGCTAACCTTATTCTTTGGCTATAAAGTCTATATCAGGGCCCACTAGGCGAAATTCAATTCTAAAATTAAAAACAATCAATTTAGAGTCTAAAATTTAAAAAAAAATAACTATAAGGTATTATATATTTTGAAAAAGCTCCAATCCTCTATAATTTAACAGATAAAAATTATAAAGGGTGTTTTATTAGAAAAATTCTATGTTTAGTTGATATATCGAAAAATATATAAAAAAATAACTACACCACATAATTTTACGTAGAAATATCTACTAATATCAGTTATTACTTTTGTTGTAAGGTACAAGATAACTGAAATACGAGAGGGTCTAAAAGTGGAAAAAATCGGCCTGTATATCAGAAATGCCATGAGGCCATGAAAAATCTTTTAGTGACATCTTATGTTTTATTAATAAGTAGCAACAGTTTGCAGAAACCGCAAATCTATATCTCTAATAATAACCCAGATACACTGCAATTGCAACGATATCCGGACACCCTGCACAGTGTGATCCATAAAAAGTGCCAGGAATTGGATTTTTTTATTTTCAATTTAGAAAATTTTATTAAGATTCCATATACATGTAACTAAATTTAAATTTTATTATTTATCGCTGTCTTTAAGATTCTTGAAAGGATATTAAATCCCACCCTCGAATTTCACAAATATGCTTTTTAATAGGACAAATATTATTGTAAATAAGAACGCGCATATAAAAAATCCTATTTACCGTAAAAAATGCTTATGAAAGTAGGACAGGTAATTTAAATAAATAAAAATAATGAAACTTAAGCCAGAAAGTCCTGACTTAGTATTTGTGGGTATTACTTTTAATGTTAAGTGGCTTTTGTTTATCATTTTGTTACATATTTTAAAATCAGAGCACTTTACTTTTAAGCAGTATTTAATCTTTTGACCTCCCTGTATACCATAAAACTTTTAATAAAATTAACTACTGCTAATACAGTTTTAGAACATGCACTAACTTTTTCAAAAAATAAAATTTTCTGACAAACTGCAAATAAAGCAGTTTCTCATTTGTTGCACACTAATGGAACACTCTGTATACTTCCCTTCCTAGCTAAAATATCCTAACTAACAAATTGGTAAAACCTAGATAACTAAGTTTTTATAAAAAAGTAATGCAGTCAACTGTTTTTAATATTATTTTGTATTTTTTTATGTATAGGTATAAGGATTAGCCTTACTATTTTTGGACTTTTAACCTAGCCACATAAGGCAAAGTCATTTCATAGTAAAAAGCGTAGGGTGCATTTTACTATTTTTTCATAACTTTTCCATCATAGATATTTGCAAATATAATAATTATAACATTTAATATATTTATCACCCCACGCTTTTTACTATGAAATGACAATATTTTTTTAATGAAAAATTATTTTCTAATTTTAGTTCGGTTGCATATAAAAGCGTGTTTTTTAGTTTTTTAAACTATTAATTATTTTTCATTTTTAGTTTCTGCTACTCTTGACAAAATGGCGAAAAATTTTTTTAATGAACAAGAGTGGCAAATTTTAAAATTTTCAACAGATTGCAACTCACTAAAAATTTCTTCTTCATTAAGTAGCAAAGTTTGAAATTTTGCCAACAGATGGCAATCAGGCAATGTTTGGACCGTTGCCAATATATTGCAACCCACTAAAAAATTTCTTCTTCATTTAATAGCAAAGTTTGAAATGTTGCCAACAGATGGCAACCTAGGTGTTGTTTTTATAATATAATGGAATTTTTTCCTGGCGATCAAAAAAGATAACGGGATACTGTTTGCAGATTATTGCATTGTCATGTTTCCTTAATACGTGTGCAAAAGTTTCAAAGAAATCGAATAGCTGGAAGTTGGTTAAAATTAGGCTCAAAGATTCCGTTACATAGCCAGATAGTTACAACCCAAGTTAATAAAAAGCGTGTTAACGGCATTTATTAACTGTTATTGTTCATAAAATTGAACACCAATGGTGCAACTAACCCATTGTGTAAAGAACTTATTAATTTTTATTGTTCATAAAAATTGAACACCAATGGTGCAACTAACCAAATTATTGTAAAAACTAAAAAAATTTCTTCTTCATTTAATAGCAAAGTTTGAAATGTTGCCAACAGATGGCATCCTAGGTGTTGTTTTTATAATATAATGGAATTTTTTTCCTGGCGATCCAAAAAGATAACGGGATACTGTTTGCAGATTATTGCATTGTCATGTTTCCTTAATACGTGTGCAAAGTTTCAAAGAAATCGAATAGCTGGAAGTTGGTTAAAATTAGGCTCAAGATTCCGTTACATAGCCAGCCAGATTGATAGATAGTTACAACCCAAGTTAATAAAAGCATTTTAACAAAAACGGGTAGTATAGTGTGGCTGTTTGATTGTATTTAAAAATGATTAAAGAAACTGCAAGAAGCAAATGATCTACTTATATGTAGTATGTTTATTTGGGTAACCCAACAAAACAACTTTAAATTTATTTAAGTTGGCTAATATTGAAAAGTGTAAAATTTGTAGGAAAGCCCCGCCCAGCGGGTAACCCTATTCACCGTCATAAATTCTAAACGCAACCTCTAATCGATCAAATATCTATTACCAAAGAAAAAACTAGCTAACGCAACTATTACTCAATACAAACAATAAAGCTAATATGCTAACTATGGTAATTTGTGCTTCGAGAAGCCACTTTAAATCCTTCAGTCGTCAAAAAACGTTTTGGTTGCCGATTAATGGATTTTTCTTTTATAAAAATTGAAAGCTTTCTACGATACGTAAGCATTAATTTGCATTATTAATAGGTTAAAATGTAGGTGATTAATTGTACTTTCTTATGCATAATTAAAATTATATTATGTATTATGTCTTGTAAGGTAAAGAAAATTGTAATTTAAAAAAAAAAATCGTTGTCGCAGACCGCCCAGAAAAAAATGCTCTAGCCGATATTTAAAATGGTGTTAAAAATAACATCAATCTAATTTAACTATAATATTTTTAAAACAAATATAATCAAAATATTTTATTTTTTATGTTGGGTTTTATTGTTTAGTCTTATGCCCATAATTTTATTATTTAAAATAATCTAAATGTTAAGGACTTATAAATATTAGGTATTAAGTTATTATTATATGGTTCAAGGTATTTAAAAATGTTTTATTTTGTAGTAAAAAATATCTTAGTTGGTGGGCGGCCATTTCCACCCTAAGTGGTCGGCGTTATCCAACCTAACGGGCATCTCTGCCCATTGATTGGGTCTTAAAAATGTAAAGTTTTTTTACTAAAAACATTAATTTATTTAAAAAGTAAGCATACCTTAATATAAACATTAGATTTACTACCTATATGTTACTGACACTTCACAATATTCAAATTTACTTAGGTGGGTTGAGCTTCCCGGACCACTTCTACACATATTTTTCAAATACTCTATATAGTTTAAATAAAAAAAAACATAAAATTTTCAATTTGTTTTAGAACTGCTCAAAAAAGTCGAACGTGGATTTAACGAATATATTGATACTAAAATAAGACCGTCATACCTTAATAAAGCACTAAGCCAGTTACCTCTACCCAACTTCTTTCGAAAAAATGTAAGAATTGGCAACACCCTGCTGACAAATGTACATAATCTTGAAGATGACGCTGTATGTGGACTATGCAATAGTATTGCTAAATTTATAGTTAACCAAAGAAAAACAGGAATGACAAGGGCCCAACTTAAAGCTGAAGTGGTATCAATTTGTGATCTTCTTGAGATTAACACCCACAGAGTTTGTGATGACACTGTCGATTTAAATATTGTAGGTATAAAAAGTTTATTAATAAGAATACTATAACTTTGTTTTGTAATATATCAAAAATTAAATAACAAAAAAGCAAATGTGTAACGTTTATTTTTAATTTATTTTATGCCATTTAAGATATAATAGCAAAATCGTTCATCGCGTCTTGCACGAGTACAAATCCGCATCCGATGCTCCATTCACCCTAGTTATGCTATGCGTTAAATATACCTTTTCGAGTCGTCAGTCGTCTCTGGGTCTCTGGCTTGTTAGCGTAGACCAACCACCTACAACCCTACAGAATAACCCTACAGAAATTAATTAATAATCCATCTATTTCCTCAGGCTGAATAAAAAGACCATTATCTTTTATTATTGCTGTATTTGTAACTCGAATTGACTCCCTATTTAGTAAGACTCTAATAATCAGGTCCGTATTAACTGTTTGAGGCGCCATAGAATTCTCGAGCGCCTATTTTCAACCAAAAAATTTTTAAAAAGCAAATTTTCAGTGCCAGGCGCCTTACTACCATACTCTTTACCAGCCGAAATAAAATTTGATGAACAAAAAAAAGGGCCTTTCCCTCCTTTTTGCGCCCATTTCATTACAAAGCACCTTACTCACAGAAAATTAGTCACCAAAAGTCCCCAACTGACCTAAACTTTTTTAAAAAATTTCCCTGTCTTACTCCCCTGTCTGGCGCCTATTTTTCATGGCGCTCTAGGCTGTAGCCTAGTCAGCCTAACGGATAATACGGCACGGCTAATAATTTATAACTGTTGTTGCGACGTGTATCCTACCATGGCAAAATACCACATCTTACTAAATAAATACACACTGACACAAGTATAATGTGGCTTTAAATTCAAATCAAACATTATTATTATTGGTAAACCCTTTAGTAAAATAAACATTTTAACTTAGTAGTATAATAAAATCGGGAAAAATTTTTCTTCACCCATAATTTGTAAAAACCAGATTCGAAAATAAACGTCGGCTACGACGATATACGCTATTGGGCATAAGTATTGCAACAAACTGATAATTGGGAAATCTGTATGACTGATATCAACAACATTGTTTTTCGAGTTGGCCGTGATTTTATTTGCGATTGTGCAATGATTTTGGGAGTTAATTCCAAGAAATTTAAACTTTTTAATATGGAGCGCTCGATTTTTTCTATTTGTCCGAAAATATAGGTTATGTTTGTGACGTCAACTTTTTGCCATACTATTTTTTTATCTGACAAAATAAACCAATACTTGCATAAAATAAAATAAGTTAAAACACATTTAAAAAAAATGGTATCTTACCCTTAATAACGATTCAAACATAAATTTCCTTTAAAAAATATCTAAAAGTCAGTGACCCCTGTTTACAGGTTTTAAAATTCTCTGTAACTGCAGTACTAATTACTACTCAATTTAACTATAAACAGTAAAAACTAAACATATATAAAAGTCCAATAATTGAAAAGCAAAAAATAACACCAAAACCGCGAAAAAAGCTTCCAGTACGACTGTAAACAAAGAATTACGGGAAAAGATTACGTCACAAAATTTAGTGAACATAGGCTTAGATGAGATCGATTGCTCGTTATTAAAAAGTTTATTTCCTTGAGTTAATCCTAGTTCGCATATTATAATTTGGTAACGCCATTTCCGAGAAATATTTTTGGAAATAAGAAATGAAATAGCTATATTTAACGTCACGAGTTTTAAGAGCTTTCCAGGATAAAGAAAAAAAGCTGCTATTGCTTAAAGGTTTTCGTTAGTTTCCACTACAAGTATTTCTGAAAATAAGAAACGAAATTGTTATATCCAAAGATTTAGGGTCACGAATTTTAAGAGCTTTTCAAGGTGGAGAACAACAAGCTGCTATTGCCTAAATATTTTTGTTAGTTCCCAGTACAGTGTCACGGATTATCACATATTTTATTGAAAGAATTCATTTGAATAATATTTAATCAAATTCAAAATACCTACCACATATAGACATTTCCTGCAAAACTATTCAGAGAAAATTAGTGCAGGTACGGTTATACAGTAGGAGACTGGCAAAAAACCTTCATTTCTGCTAGAAATAGAGCTGCTAGGCTTGAATTTGCGTGCATATCGACTGGATTGCTGCTCATTGAAGAGAGGTGCTATTTAGTCATTAAACACGAGTTAAAAGATCTATTAATGCCCAGAAGATATGCAAAAGTGATAGCCAATAATGGATATGCTATTGGTTATTAAACCCGTGAATATTTTTAAATTTGATTCTTATTAATATAATATTGAATGTTCTTTGTTTATCTTCTTAGATAACCTTAATACAAATGTTGCAATACTTTTATCGCTATCATTCACATATACAGTGCATTTCTTTAATTTCCCCTCCCTCTTTTATTTTTTGAACTGATTAATTTTAAAAAGTAAAATTTTGGGATATAAAATTATTCCATAAATACTATATTTCAGCGTAAAATTAACAGATAAAAATTTTATGGAAAGGGTGGTCTTGTGATAAATATTTAAAGCTTCTGACGCGTACTTTATAACCCTAGAATATGATATTAATGACTTCACCTAGTTTAAAATGGCGGCACTTTAAAAATTCCCTTAAATACGTCATTTGGATGGCCATATTTCCACTAACCAGAATCCAAAACTAATTAAGTTAGATGTACTTAATATAGTATTTTCTTAAGGCACAGGGTGGATCATTAAAAAATATATACTTTTTTAACCCTGTATATTTTCACCAGTATTACCATTAAAAAGATCTCTTAAAGAGCTTTAAGAAAACACCACTTTAGGTACATCTAGTTTTATTAGTTTCGGATATATGACCACCCAAATCAGGTATTTATATAAAAAGGGGGATATTAAAAAAAATGCACTGTAATAGTTTTTTTGTGTCATTGACAAAAGAATTAATTTTACTACTAACTTTAGCGTTAATAAATTTGAGGGTTAAACAGTAATTACGCGTTTTGTTGGCTGCAGCTGTTTAGCTTCAATGATAAAAGAAGCATAAATACTAAACAGCAATGTTTTTAATTGATTAAATGTAAAACTTTGTCTATACAAGGTGTCCAGTGAATCTACCGACAAACTTAAAAAAATAATTCTACAATAAAAAAAAAAGAAAAATTCGTACGAACATATTATGTCATAAACGTCGTAGTTTTTGAACTACGGGTTGTTAACAATTTTACAAAATCGCCGTTTGTTTTTTGAATACCTTTTATACCAATTTCAATATTTCTAACAAATTTGGTAGGCGTCTGCTATGCATTAAACGACATATAACGAAAAAATGTTTTTCAACCAGTGTCGTCCATAAGGAGCTTAGGGTAAATATTTAAAAAAATGGTACGTCACTGCTTTTACTCTAAATAGGATTTTTTTTTCATTCTTATTTAATTTGGAACACATTTGATCTTTTGGTTTTCTTAAATAATAATTCTTAAAATTTTGTACACTTTTTTTGACGGTTACATTTAATTTTTTCTGTAAAAAAAATTCACTAGTGGCGTTTAAACAAGATTTGTATTACTTTTATTACTTAACTTTTTCAGGAAAAAAATAGCACCCCACTGCTTATTTCACGATTTAATAATATTTTTTAAATACTCATTTACTTTGGAGTTAAATTGGTGTCCTAATATTTATACGTACGACGAACAGTGCCGTATTATCCATTAGGCTGACTAGGCTACAGCCTAGGGCGCCATGAAAAAATAGGTGCCAGACTGGGGAGTAATAGGCGCTAGACAGAAGAGTTTTTAAAAAAGTTTAGGTTGGGTGGGTATTAGAAGAAATACCTCTGTGAATAAGGTGCGTTGAAATAAATGAAATAGGCGCGAAAAGGAGGGAATGGCTTTTTTTTGGTAATCAAATTTCATTTCGGGTGGTGAATTAAGGCGCCTGAAGAGAAAATAGGCGCAACGGAGGGAAGGACCTTTTTTTTGCTCTTCAAAATTTTTTTGTCATGCAAAATCCGGGACTTGTAGCCTAGGGCGCCTCAAAGGGTAAATACGGCCCTGACGACGAACGGTTTTCGTTTAAAGAAATAAAAGCTATTTTGAAGCATGGCAAATAGCTAAAACTGATATGGTCTTTTATATTTAATATAAATACAAATCTTGTTCGATGGCAACTGGTTTAAACTTTTAAAAAACTTTTAGAGCAAATATATAATATAGTGATCAAAAGAAGTGCACCAAATTTTGTGGAAATATCTGGAGCGGTAGAAAATTTATGATAAAAAGGCATTTTTTTCTTAAAACTTTAAAAACCTATGTCTTGGAAACGAAGCATGTTTGGACATAATTTTATTTTTTAATTATCTTTTTACTTGTTTAAATTTTTTTTGGTTTTTTAGTACTTTTAACTTAATTTTGGCGTGTACCCAAAGAAGTACCATCCATAATTTTATTTGAAAAATGCATATTTTTTTGCATTTATTCAGTGTTAAAAGGAAAGTGGCAACTAAAAAATCACTCTGTATATTTTAGCATTGAGCTACTTTTAACTTATCCTTTATAAAGCTCATTAAGCTTTTGTATATGTATAAAAATTAAACTTAATTTTTCTTTCAATTTTAGGACATTATACTATACTTGATAGATAATAACCCAAATGTATCACCAGGTAAATTTTGTGACATAGTTCTACAAGAGTTTGGTTGCAACTACACAAATATTGATTGGACCATTGACGTACCTGAGGGGCAATCGCCTGCTAGACCACAGGTAGAATACAAATCAAATTACCATAAAAGTTTACAAAAAAAGGGGTAACTCAAGGTTTTCGATTTTAGCCTAAAGAATCGGCAACGTTTAAAATACTTCACATTAGTGATGTGCACATGGATACTATGTACACTCCCAAAAAGGTTAAAACCTGTGGCGAACCTGTATGTTGTCAAAGTGATCAAGAGGATGGATATGACGGAAATTCTTGTGGATTTTGGGCTGAATACGGAAGCGATGTTTCTGAAAATCTAGTAGATGAAATGATTCGTTTTGCTAATACCCTAGTAAGTTTTATGGTAAATAAAGGCCGGCCACACATTACCGCAACGAGCTCGGAGCGTATCTCAGCCATGCGTCTAGCTTGTGAAATGTAAGAGGAGGCGGGACAATTTAATGTTTAACTTACAATTTTCCAATAACGTGACAAAAGTTCCGAAAATATGTTTTCTAGTTTAGGTCTAAGGATACTGCTGCTTACGTTTACTTATATACTCAACAAAATAAGAAATGATGTTTATAAGATGACCCTGCAGGAAATTTTCACATTGTATCGTAAATTTCGTAAAAACATAAATATAATCAGGGTCACAAAAATAAATGTGCTAGAAAGGTTCGGTAAGAGAATTTAAAGAGCATATTCAGATTCTTAAATAGTCTCGGAAAACCTAAACCAAATAAAATGCATTTAATAAACTCGCAGTGGCGTAGCTACTATAGGGCTAGGTGGGGCAGTGCCCCAGGCCCCCAAGCTTAGGGGGCCCCTTGGAGATTAAAAAAGGGCCCAGGGGTACATACAGGAATACTGAACAGAAATGATAAAAAGGGAAGAACCTTTTTTTTGCTTTCCAAATCCATCTTTTGAGGTATTAATTAGTATGAATAAAGTTACATAGTTAAATAAAGAAAATAGTGAAATAGTGAAAGAAAGTAAATAGTACCAAGAAACTTTTTTTTGCTCTCCAATTTTTAGGGGCCCCAATTTATTTTCTTGCGCCAGGGCCCCTGATGCAGCAATGGCTTAGCTAGGGAGCTACGCCACCGCTGATGTGTTTAATAAATAGTTAGCAAAATTTTATTATTTACAAGACGCAGAGTCATATTGTTATGCTGACTTACTTAGTTATGTAAGATATAAGTTTTTGGTTTATGCTGGGTCTCGTATGGAAAAACATCGGCACTCGGGTAGTAGATTTTGATGTATGTATGCAGTATGGAATAATTGTTATGTTTTTGATAATTTGGGAGTCTGATCTTTACAGATTTTAAATTCTGGATTAAATTAATTTAAAAATTAATATATGTATATACAGTGTGGACCAAATTAAACTTGCACACTTTTTAACTAATAATAACTTTTTATCTGTTGCGCCTATTTTTTTCATTTTCAGAGTTCTAATAGTTAGGTATTATTTCTCTTAATGGATGGTACTTCTTGGGTACACGCCAAAATTAAGTTAAAAGTACTAAAAACCAAAAAAATTTAAACAAGTAAAAAGATAATTAAAAATCGACGTTTCGGTGGCAAATCTGCCACCGTTGTCAAGACAAAGGGAAATAAAATGATAAAAATGAAAACTTACTATTATTCAGGCTTTAAAATTCAAATTTTTTATGTTTTTTCTTGGATATTCTGAAAATTTTGACATTAAATGTCAAAACATGTTTATTTGGTTATAGTGTCATGGTGACATAGATAACTGGTTGCTGGTGTATTGATTGTTTATTTTAAAAAAGGTGAATAGTTAGTTAATTTTTAGTCTTCCTGAAGATACTTCAGTATCAAGCAAAGGCAACCAAGTGTTATTTAAATTAACTGAAATTGATGCTACACAATTATCTTTATTTAATAATATATACGCACTTTCTTTGATTTTGCGTTTTTTAGAACAAGTTTCCTTTGCTAAAATGCTCGAAGCATCCCAGTTTATTCTATGATTGTTATCAAATGCGTGTTGGCAGATTTTTGATTTATGAAATTCTGTGTTTTTAATGTATGATCTGTGTTCTTTTATGCGTTTGGCTAATGGTCTACAAGTTTCACCTATATAAAACTTATTGCATTCGCAAGGTATTTTATAAATGACATTTTTTGTATTTTCATTTAAGTTGTATGGTTTTGTTTTTGTTAATTGAGATCTGATTGTGTTTTGTGTTTTAAAGATTGTGCGAATATTAAATTTATGCCCTATTCGTTGAATTTTATTTGATAGTCCGGGAATGTATGGTAGTAGAAGAGCTATGTATGTCCGTTACGGCGGCAATAAGGGTAGTTTTCCCATAAGAAATACATGGGAGAAATTTAAGGTTCGATCTGCATTTTTATATCCATCTCAACCCCTAACACAAAATTAGAATTTTTATGCCCTAAGTCACCACGTGCTAGATAGGGGTAACTAACCATCGATGACGTCATCGCCTAAATTGAAACGACCTATAAATTAAAAAAGTCTCGCCGACGCTGGGAGTCGAACCCATGACACCTGGCCACCTGCGTGAGAATCCAACGCCATATACCACTAGGCTATTGGAAGATATGAAAATTTAAATGGCAAACGGGGTATAATTGGGACCAGACGTCATCACCTATAAATTAAAAAAGTCTCGCCGACGCTGGGAGTCGAACCCATGACACCAGGCCACCTGCGTGAGAATCCAACGCCATATACCACTAGGCTATTGGAAGATATGAAAATTAAGTGGCAAACGGGGATCTAATGAATCTTTATATAGTTTTTAACGTATATTTCGGTTTCTACTAGATCGATTTTAGTTGTTCTTTTTGCTAATAATTTAATTTTTATAAATCTACAAATATTAATACTAAAATGTTTAATAATAATTATGTTATTTGAGTGTAAATAGGGCCTTAACAGTTTTTAACGTATATCTTGGCTTCTAGTGGTTTGATTTTAGTCATTCTTTTTGTCGTCCACCGGTGAAGCTTATTATCTCAAGATCTCCGACGTCATATTTAGGAATCTTGCACAACGCGTTATTTTAGGACGTGGCCAATCTGTAAAACGTCGTCTGTCATCTGTCAAATGTCACCTGTCACCTGTCATATGTCAAAAATCACGTGACTTACAAAATGGCCACCATGCGGGGGATACTTGCGCGGGGTGTAAGCGGGGGCTTAAGCGCAGGTGTAGAGCTTTTCAAGGTCAAAGCATACGTCAACAATAACAAAGATAGCTGCGGTTAGATAATAAACGGTAAAAAACAGTGGTAACTAAATAAAAAGCAGTGTTTGTAGTAAAGCATTTATTATAAAATAAAAAATACATACATGGTTGTCATATTTCTAAATAATTCTTAGAATAATACCTTATAAAATAAATAGCAGTGTTTACAGTAAAGCAATTATTTAGAATAATACCTTATAAAATAGGATATTTAATTATAAACTCAACATGTATTTTGGTACGTGTTCGTAATTTATCTCCTAAAAATAAAATATAATCATTTAAATTTAACTTCTGATGTAACAACTCACTTGGTTTTTCATATGCTGTTGCGTTTATATACGTTTTAACAGGTGTATCGATATTAACATATTCAATAATTCCACTTGTAATGGGAAACCTGTAGTAATCAAATTTTGTGCCATTTATAAAAAGATGTTTTGACAAACCCTTTTCGCAAACCAACAT
>JACEGR010009151.1:0-29316 GCA_014170235.1 Listronotus bonariensis
ATCACTTCGTTATTACTGAATACGTACTTAAACTAGTAGCATTTTCACGCTTTTTAAGACTGAAGATTTAAAAAAACAATCAACAATCGGGTTTCTATTATACAGCAAAATAATTTTTTTTTAAATGGAACACCCTGTATATTTATCACCATTAGAATACACATTTGATATGTAGATTGAAGTTTTGGAAATATGGCCATTCAAATCTAAAGAATTACGTTCAATTTCCATTATATCACAGCTTTAAGCTAAGATATAAGCAATAAGTTTTAGTGTCAGAAATAAAACGGGGAAAATATCTACTATCTTTCAGATTTGAATGGCTATATTTCCAAAACTAAAAGAGATAGGCACATCAAATGTGGCATTTTCTTAAAGTTCATATCTTTCTAAATCGGTTCACAATTGACAGAGTAATCGCCTAACATATACAGGGTCATCCAAATTAAGTGTGTCATTTGTAACTTCGTTATTACTCAAAATATGAAACAGTTTAAATTAGCGAACTAGTAGCTTTTTTTTACGCTCTAAGACTAAAGATTAGAAAAAAATAATAGTTTAAAAAAACTAAAAAACACGCTTTTATATGCAACCGAACTAAAAATTAGAAAATAATTTTTCATTAAAAAAAATATTGTCACTTTATAGTAAAAAGCGTGGGGTGCATTTTACAATTTTTCATAACTTTTCCCTCATAGATATTGGCAAATATAATAAGTATAACATTTAATATATTAAGCACCCCACGCTTTTTACTATGAAGTGACAATATTTTTTAATGAAAAATTATTTTCTAATTTTTAGTTCGGTTGCATATAAAAGCGTGTTTTTTAGTTTTTTTAAACTATTATTTATTTTCATTTTTTTAGTTCTGTGCCCCTGTATATCAAATTTGGTCAAAATGGGGGTTGCTCCAACTTTCGAAACAGTTACCCAATTTGCATAAATAAGACAAATATTTTTTAAAATATTACCTTTTTAAACTAAAAAGAAATTTACCATAAATGTTTTTTTCTAAATATGAGTTTACTTTAGTTTACTTACCTTAAGTGATATTTTAATGTAGTTTGCTAATCTCCATTTCCAGTCTTTGTCCTAATCTAACATTCGGTACAAGTACCTAACACTCAATAAAGGCCTTCTTTTAGAAAGTATAAATGGAAGATGGTATAAAAGTTATATGCAATAACTTGTTAGTTACTTTTCCAAAGCAATAAGTAATTTTTCATAGTTTTTCTTTTCAATCTATATTTTGACAACTGACATATTCATTTTACTCCAAATGAGCTTCAGGCTAACGCTTTCACGCACTTTTGCGCTTTTGCGCCGACGGAGCTGCAGGAAATCGCTTCACGAACCTTTTTGGTTATAGGTTATGTGATTTAGGAACTATTTTGCTTACGAATGATTATTCTGGCTGCGGAGGACCATGTTAATTATTTATTTGCTTCTTGTATTTCAATTAAAGTGTATACTTTGTTTTTAATAGCTTAGTTAACTGATTTTTTCAACTTTAATTTCACATTAAAGGAATTTTAGGTTATGTTATGACTGTGAATTTTGTCAGATGTCAGATGGTAATACAGATTTCTGTTTTATGACCGCCTGTTTTAAAAAACAAGTGAAGGTTATTCGTTCGTTAAAAAAAACAGATGAAGGTTATACGCTCCCGGAACGAATACGTTCAGCGAACGAATGAGTTCAATTTAGCAGAATTGAGCCTCTTGGTCCCCAACCCGTCGGCAAATGTTGTCAAGTTCGATTATTCAATTGTCTAATCTGGCGCATCCGCCAGAACGTACGATTTTTCACTTTTCCGGTTTTCCTGGAAAATGCTGGAACTTAACGGGATACTGTTTTTAAATTATTGCATTGTAATCGGTCCTTGACACGTGTGCAAAGTTTCAAAGAAATCGAATAGCTGGAAGTTGGTAAAAATTAGGCTCAAAGATTCCGTTACATAGATAGATGGATAGATAGATGGATAGATAGATGGATAGATAGTTACAACCCAAGTTAATAAAAGCGTGTTAAAAACAATTTACAATCGGGTTGCTGAGTTATACAGCGAAATACCCCCTTTTTAAATGAAATACCCTGTATATCTTATCACCATTAGACAGTTCTTTCAAAATACTTAAAAAAGGCGGTATGTAATATATCCAATTTTTCATAGTTTTTGGAAATATGGCCATCCTCAGGAGTTTAATAGTAAACTGGATTTTTATATAAAACACCCTGTATATGGTATCATCATTAAAAAGATATGTTATGTATTATGGTATCATCATTAAAAAGATATGAGCTTTAAGAAAATACCACATTTGATGTGCCTATGTTTTTAGTTTTGGAAATATATCCATTCAAATTTGAAAGATAGTAGATATTTTCCCCGTTTTATTTCTGACACTAAAACTTATTGCTTATACCTAGCTTAAAGCTGTGATATAATGGAAATTTAACGTAATTTTTAGATTTGAATGGCCATATTTCCAAAACTACAATCTACATATCAAATGTGGTATTCTAATGGTGATAAAATATACAGGGTGTTCCATTTAAAAAAGGGTATTTTGCTGTATAACTCAGAAACCCGATTGTTAATTGTTTTTTTTAAATCTTCAGTCTTAAAAAGCGTGAAAAATGCTACTAGTTTGCTAATTTAAACTATTCCGTATTTCAAATAATAACGAAGTGACCAATCACGGACACTTAATTTGGATAACCCTGTATATACAAAAAACAAACAATTGATGGCGACCTTGTTTTTGAAGTCGGTAAAAAGCAAATAGGTCATTTTTAAAAAATTATTTTAAATTTTTAGTTATTTCGTCATATGCCATGAATCGTATTATTCAAGGAAAGGTGGTTAAAATTGATGATTTTCCTTATCAGTTAAGTTTAAGGTAAGTAGGTAACGTAGTGTGTATTTGGATCAATCAACTTTTTTGTCCAGGCTTTAAAATTTATATATTTTTAAAAACTTTTTTGTAATATTTATTTATTTTAAATATTAGGTAGTTACTAACTTAATTGTAATGTGCAATGAGCAGGACACTTTAAACACTTTTAACGATAAAATTAGAGTAATCCAAGTAAGTTACGTCTCTTGTACACATATTTCAAACCCACAACCTTCAAATTTAAAAAAATATTGTGTTTTTTTTCTAAACTGAAAAATCAGGGCATTTTTCATAAAGTTACCATTTTCCCAATTTTGAAATTTTATGATGTTGCCTGAGCAGGCAACCTAATAAATCATATTTGTACATTTTATTAACAAAATGTATTTTCATTATACGAGGTGTGGAGGAAGCAGTGGTAAACATAAAAAAATTAGAATCTTCAAAACTTTTTATATTCAAGAGATACACCAACTTAAAAAAACAAATTTAACAAATTACAAATAAAACAGTTTCCCATTTGTTTCATAGTTAACACACACACACAAAACTTTGACAGATCAGACTATTTTGATTTTACTGGGAGTTAGTCTTACATTTTTATTTTAAATGACACCTTGTTTTTTTTTATTTTTTAGATTTTCTGCAAAATTTCTACCATTGTTTACTTTATCATTTTTTGTGCATTTTGCGGCATTGCTTTCAGAATGAATTATGTCTTACTCAAACTATATCCCAAATATTTATTTTAGGATAGATGAAGAGGCTAAATGTGGAGCTGTATTAATAGCTCCAAAATATGCACTTTCAGCCGCTCATTGCTTTGAGCAGCCTGGGAAGCGGTATAGTGTTAGAGCAGGAAGTGATCTAAAAGACTACGGCGGTATCATAGTCAATGTAAAAGAGTTTTTATACCTTCAGAACATAAAAAGCACTGGCCTCAATATGATATTGCTATTTTGGAACTAGAATTTGCTTTACCGTAAGTTTTTTTTTTTGTATGGGGGTTTAAAAATAGCTTTTAAACTAAAAGGAATAATTTCTTGATTCCTTTCATGATTTTAAATAAAAACTTCCTATAAACAACATAGGTTCACAAATTCGTTCTCCAGATACAATTGTAGAAAAATAAATGCAATATGGCGAAAATTCAATAAAAATTGAACTTTGACGGCTTGTAACTCGAAAACGAATGACATTTTGAAAAAAATATATGAAGCTCTACCCTTATTTTGTCAAGTAGAATCACCCCTTAAGTTGCGTGATCGATTTTGAATCACCCTGTATAAAAAAATACTTGTAGTTGCTTAGTTAAAAAATTTAAAAAATTATTTCTACGAACATAAAAAAAATAAATAAAATTATAATGTGTGTAATATATTGTTGGATTTAGTAACAAAAGAAAAATTTAATTGACCATTAAAAAAACCACAATAAATAAATTAATTATATAATTATTAATTAAGATATTACATTTAATAACGCCATTTTAAAAGGAAAAAAGTGACAATGATAATGTGTAGGCACTTCGCACATGGGTCGGTGAAACAGCGACGAGACCGAGATTCGACGAGCTTTCGACGCAGTATGTACGCGTATATTCGTGTTTGAAGTGGCGACAACCGTACAGAGACGAGCATCCGTTTAATGGTCAATTTTAACTATATTCTCAGCCAATGAAATTATATGTCAATCGGAGAGCGCCGACATTTCCCGAACCCGACCTCGTTTGGGCAAAAACTACCACTTTGGATTATCCCTCCTGGTCAAAGAGTGCCATATTAGAGCCCTCTAAGAACGGAAAAGGCTGAATCTATCGAACATTATTTTACAGACAAAAAATAAAATATCTTTACCTGACAGGTTGACTGCTTCTGATATTTCATTTCAAATCTCTTTCTGTGTAATCTTTTCGCAAATATTCTTTAAAATATAATTATAGGTACAGGTTTGTTTAACTTCCTCCACAAATCTAATAATAAATAAATCCATATTTGATCCAAAAATTTCTAAAAGTAACACTTATTTTCCCGTGTAACAATCAGACACACAATATGAATCACACATGTAAACAAAATACAAATCGTTTCTGTATTGCATTTGTTTACTAAAGGACGCGGATTGCTCAGATATGCATACGTGCTGTCGATGGATGTAAAAATCGCGGTCTCGTCGCTGTTTTACCGACCCATGTGCGGACTGCCTTTTTTTATAGTACCTCTTAAAATAAAAAAAAATATATTTCATTTATTTTCGTATAATTTCGGATCAGCTGTAAATTTTGAAATTTTTACAACAGAATATTTTTAAGTATTTAAAATGCGCAACTGTATACTAAAATTTTAGATTAAATGAAAAAAATTCAACCTGTAAAGTTGCCTGAGGATTATGACTCTCTTACACCTGGAGCAAAAGGAATAGTTTCTGGATTTGGGGATCTTTACTATTTTTCCAACGCGGGTTCACATTTTCTAAGGGCAGCCGAAATTACCGTGGTAGATTTAGACATATGCCAGAAATTGTGGCAAAGTATTCACACGAAACTTACCCCAATGCAGTTTTGCGCTATAGGACCTGGAGGAAATACGGATGCTTGTAATGTAAGTAATGGTATTAGATTAGATTAGGAAGTGGACTGTATATCCCCAGCAAACACTATTTGCCGGCAATGTACATTGTTCATATTGCCATTGATGGTAAAGCACTGGCAATTGATGGCAATATTATGCCCACATCTTATACGCATTAAAAAGTCAACCCTAAATAAACACTTAATTGCCAATAAATTTTACATGCAGGCGAATTGCCGGCAAGCATACAAAAATGGCGGCATACCAATCCTGATAAAATAAAGCACGCGTTTTTGTTGCAGGCAAATAAATATTGGATTTTTGAAGGCAAACCTTCAACGCATATTCATACTTTTTAAACCATATTATTAACATTGGTATTTAACTAACATTAAAGCAATTTTTTTGATCTGTTTTATTTATAATGGCAGCTAAACAACATTATTTTATGTTTTTTTACATAATTTAAAGGAAATGGCCTTTTCATAACATAATATTGTTATAAATCTTGCAAATTAAAATTAGGTCAAACAAAATGTTTATTATGTATTTTTGAGGGTATAAAAATAAAATGATGGTAAAATTAGCTACGTTAATTTCGACCGAAGGTGACTGCTTTGTGCATTTGTTTTCTACGTGGTTTTCTAGCTTTTTAGTTTCTTTTTTAAAGAAAAGAGTTTTTAATAGACATAATTAAATGTATTTATTACCTAATTAGTGTGTGATGTTGTGTGATTAATTGGTAATGGCTAGTCGAGAAGGCAAGATATTCAAGTAGACTGTAAGGAGCTGTAAACATTTTGTTTAAAACTTTATTAAAAGTTTTAAAGACGTGTTAATAAAAAAATATTATATATATTTATTAGTTTTTTGACATACCGATAGATGTCGTAATGGACAATAAACTCCTACGTTTCTGCAATATCTTCGCTTTTAATCGTCTAAACCGTACCCATTGGACAAAAATAATTCAAGAGCGGTCTGTGGTAGGTGATCTCACTTAGCTTTGAAAGAAATATCATCGGCTAGTGTAAAAATCTGCATCTCCAAGTTGGATAGTGTTCCGAGAGATGGTACTTTGCATTGCAAGGAAATTGCATGCAGTAAGGAGTTTTTCCTATTTTAATTTTCAAATAAAATATCGCATCATTTTAGTTTAAAAAAAAGTATATGCGACAATTTTCGTCAATAAGACGTCAGCTTGCTGCTTGGAGTATCTGCATTTGCCCACTTTCGTGTCTTTTTGTTATCTTTTTGCCAATAACTTATTAATGATGGATGCCATCATCTTAAACGCATTTTTTGCCAGTAACTTATTAATGACGGATGCCATCACTTTATCTGCAACACGTGGCCTAATAACTGCCAATTGCCCACTTTCGCGTCTTTTTGATACCTTTTTGCCAATGCCTTGCCATTAAAGAGTGTTGGCAATGCCAGTAAATTAAATGTACAACGCCGGCAAAAAATGTTATATGGGTCCTTTATCACTGCAACCTGCTTAGGTTTATTATGTGTCCTAAAAGCCTAAACACTAACGTACCGTAGGTGTCTTAAGCGAGGTAAGAGGGAGATTGTTGACACGGGACTTAAATACTTGAAGATTTGGGGGAAAGGAAGGACCTCCGCGGGCAGCAGGTTCCACATTCTAGAAACTCTAGGGATAAAAGAACGAACAAAGTGGGAAGTTCGGGGCCTGTCCAGTTGGACCGTATAGGGATGAATACGCGTGGCACCACGAGTTTCTCTGTTGGGGACCGTAAGTGGAGGAACTATACTGGACAATTCTTTAGAGCAGAAGCCATGGAAGTACCTATAAAAAGCGAAAAATCCCCCACAGCCCGACGGTGGGCAAGAGAGGAAAGTCTTTCTGTAAGTGAAGGATAATTAATGAGACTAATAGCTCTTCCTTGAATGGAATCAAGAATGCGTACGGTTGTAGGGGACGCCATGCTCCAGATATGAGAACAATATTCCAAGGGAGGTCGGATTTGGGACACATACATGTGTATAAATTAGAAGAGGAAAAATACTTTTGGCTCGAAAGAGAAATCCAAGCTTTTTGAAGCTGTCGTGGCTATAGAAACAATCTGTTTATGCCAGTTAAGATTACTTTTAAATGTAACGCTTACAAAATTAAAGGTGTGTTTGCTCTGTAAAACTTGGCCGCTCATAAGTAGAGGATGAGTATTTAATGACTCTTTTCGCGACAAGCAACATGATTGTGTTTTGGATGCATTAAAATGGACGATATTTTTGGCGCCCCAATCCAATATTAAATTAAGATCCTGCGAAAGAGATATCTGCATCGCTCTGCGTTTGTTTTCCGAATCAGGTTTAGTGATGGGTTTAGGAACCTGAAAACTGGAGTTAAGGGTACTATCGTCGGCGAAACTATGAATGGAATTAGTCGTGGACGAGAGAAGGTCGTTAATGTGAAGAAGAAACAATGTTGGTACCAGAACTGAGCCCTGAGGCACTCCAGCATTTACTTGGTGAAAGCTTGAAGAATGGCCGTCCACAGTAACAGATATACGACAATATACGTCGATCAGATAGATAACTAGAGAGCCAAGTACAGAGTTAAGTTAAAAGACCATAGGAGGGAAGTTTATTAAGAAGTGCGGCATGCCAGACCTGGTCAAAAGCTTTGGATATATCAAGAGCAACGATTGGGGACTTACCTAGAAACTCAAGAGACTTAATCCAGCAATATGAAACGAAGGAAAGAAAATCTGCTGTAGATCTTTTGTGGCGAAATCCATACTGCCTGTCATGCAAATTCTGTGTTTTTCTAAATACTTAAGAATTTTTGAAAATTAAGCGACTTGGCAACGTTGTAGTTGGAAATTTAGAACATCTTTTTGACATTTCATAATCAAGTTTTGCTTTCTATTGTTACAGTTAATATTCTATTTTTTAAAGAATTTTTATGATTTATTGAATGAATGTAATAAAAAATAAGAAAATAGATAGTCTGCAACTAGTGTTAAGCATTTAAGTGGTTGCCATCATGGATTTCGTTAAAAATTCAGCAATGAAGAAAAACGTGCGAAGTCAGTTTTGGTTTATCTGTAGTTCAAGTATAAATAATGAAGAACTTACGCTTTATGGCTTTATATAAAGTTTCTCGAAACACTGACTACTGACTATTATCCTGCTTTGTGTTAGTTAGGTTGTCAGACAATGATGCCTGATATTTTTTGCGTAAAAATTATAAGAACTAATCAGGTAATTTATGTAAATATTCTTCGCCAAATTGAATCTAGAAACCCATTTTTATCAGCTGTTTGACCAAATTGCAACACTGTGCTCCTTAATTTGAATTCCCAATAGCAAACAGTTGAAGAAAAAATGTTTTATTAAAAAAATTTGACAACAAGTATTTCAAATATTAATTTTTTAAAGTTATACCCACATGTAAAGTTATCATAAGGTAAGCACTTCTTATTTATTAATCATAGCATATTCTTTGTATATGTTTTCGCTAGTAATAAAGTACTTTTCACAGTTCGTAAGAAAGTAAGGTTATGTTTATAAGCTTTTGGCGATTTTGTTTCATTTCGTTATTTCTTTATAATAATAAAATATAATTTTTCCATTACTTACTTAATTGTAATCTACAATAAGCAGAACACTTTGAACATTAACATGTTAGTTTTAACGTTAAAAGCAGAAAAATTCACATTAATAGGTATGTCTCTAGACAGGATTAAAAGACAGGGTCACTACCAACATAGCTAACTATCTTGTCAATTATTAAGCCAGATTACTATATCCCAAGGACATTTAAATTATTCTCACTACCAACATAGCTAACTATCTTGTCAATAATTAAGCCAGATTATCACATCCGAAGGACATTCAAATTATTCTACGGACTACCATGCAGTGATCCAAGTGACTGGTTTTCCAATGGACATTTTTTTAACTTTAAACTTTCTGATGAAACAAACTTTTTTTGTTTTATTTTATGCTCACAGTAAAATTTAAACCAAATACGATCTTAAACACCATAATCTAATTATGGTATTCTACAGGAGTGTAACTAGAAGGTCTGTACAAAATGCTACCACGAATTCCTTGGACCAAAATACGACGATCCAACCCAAATTACGTTAGTCAACAAATTGATCATTTGCAAGATACAGGATGTCAACGTTTTTATTTTATTTTAGTTAATTTTAAATATTTTACTTAGTATAAATCATTTTTCCGCAAATTCAGTATGAGGTAGGGAATCGAAATATGCTAATGTTTTTATTGTAAAATGTAGAGGGAGCCACCGGCCGGCCGTCCATGACTTAGGTTTAAAGTGTAATTACTTTTTTTTTTGCTCTGTATATTATAATTTTAGTAAAAACATTTTATTCTCCCATATTTGTTGCACCAAAAAGGTATACTTGATAAATATCGCTACGAGCAATCGTTTTTAAGGTATTTTTAGATTAAACCTTTTATTTTTACAATAGTTTGCTATTACAGTCATTCACGCATTATCTAGAGTTTGTACAGACCTCTGAGAGACACCCTGTATAAGTATCATTTTTTAACATTTCTAATTTTAAAAACCTAGTTTTTTTAAATTTTAATCTACAGATTTTCATGTGTGGAGGTTACAAGAGAAAAGAAAAATTGATTTATCAAAAAAAATCATTCTTAATAGCAAATTTTGCTTGTTTTTAATAAAATAGGATAAAAAGAAAAACATAATTTCAACTAATAATAGTTTTACAAGTTGCTCACCTCACAATTTTGCAGCTATAAACAAATGTGAACAAAGCGTTTTCGAATTTTAAATTATTAAAATATTTTAACCAAATTATAAACATCAATTAAATGTTCCCAAATAATAGTTTTATTAATTACAATCTTTATTCTAAATAAATTTCTACGGTGATATTTTGCTTAAAAATAAAAACCAGCAATTTCATTTGTGTGAATCATATTTTCTTTTACAAGCAAAAATGTTTATTTTTTTTTTAATTGGATTTTTTAAATCCACTTTTAGGA
Organism: Listronotus bonariensis; assembly: GCA_014170235.1. Taxonomy (NCBI): domain Eukaryota; kingdom Metazoa; phylum Arthropoda; class Insecta; order Coleoptera; family Curculionidae; genus Listronotus; species Listronotus bonariensis. Next base: position 10,487 of record JACEGR010009151.1, read on the forward strand.
GTGATTCTGGTGGCCCGATGGTAGCGGACAACGTACTTCATGGTTTGGTGTCATTAGGAAATGGCTGTGGAGATCCTGCCTTCCCAGGAGTTTACACCAAAGTATCTGCATTTCGGGAATTTATAAGGAATCATACTAACATCTAAACCTATTCATAGCCTTATTCCTTGTATAGGTCATATTTATTTACTTTAAAACTTAAAATGTTTTATAAATATTATGCAAATAAAAACAAATATAAATCAATATATTCTTTTTTTCTATAAAAGAGTTTTAAGAAAACACCACATTGGGTACATCTAACTTTATTACTTTTGGAAATATGGCCATCCAAATCAGCCACACCTTTCAGTTCGCCTGGCAGGTATTTGTACTTATCGAAAACGCCTATCAATTTTTTTGCTTTATTAAAAAAAAAATACAGTTTTTATCCTATACCTTGTATATTATTTCTAGTACTACCATTAAGAAGATTTTTAAAACAGCTTTTAGAAAATACCACATTAAGTACATCTAACTTTATTAGTTTCGGAAATACGACCATCCCAATCAGGTATTTAAGTAATGTTTAAAGTACCGCCATTTTATAGTAAGTGAAGATATTGACTTTATATTCTAGGTTTATAGGGTACTCGTCAGAAGCTTTAAAATTATGTTATTTCTCATTTAAGAATTTTAGTTAGGCGTAACTAGCCATTAATCCTGGGGGAGCCTGGCAATATTCCCAGATATTATAAAAAAACAATATTAAAACACAAAAGTTTATAATACTCTGACACTTGATCAAAGAATATAATCATAAAATGTACTAATAGCGTTCAATTTAAAAGCAAAGGGTCTGGCAATTCTTTTTTCGAAAATTGCATCCTTCTTTAAGATGCGAAGGTTATCCCTTCTAATTATGTCTCTAAAATGTTCCCCACATGTTTAAGCTTTTGGTTAAAACTTTATTTTCTAATTCTAAAGCTTGAATTCACATATTTCTACACTCTGGATCGCTAGGCAGCCTTAAACAAGCGTAAATATTTAATAATTGTAAGCTGTTAAAGACATTAAAAACACATCAATGACGCCCCTGAATAAAATGTCTCTATTTACCTGTGAAAAGTGAGGTGCGTAAATGAGTACCCATATTCACTTTCTAATCATTAAAAAACACCATAAAATGCCTTATTTGATGCCTTTTGGCATGTCAAAATCACTAGCGTAGCGAGGTGGGACAGTTTGCATCGAGCCCCCAGTTTGAAGAGGCCCTCAAAAAGGGTGTATGTATAGAAAAAATATATAAGTTGTTGTTTTTATTGTCAACTTTATTCGACTAAGAAAAAGGTCAAAAAGGGGGCCCGACCACACAATCCAAATAATGTATTGGAAAAGGCCCCGTTTGGAGGTAAGGACCTTTTTTTGCTCTCATTTTTTTTAACAAAGAAACATTAATTTACTTAGATAGTAGGGGCCCCGATACCGCTAGCTACGCCACTGGCCATATTGTCAAATGACAGAAACCAACAGAAACGACAAAGAGGGCGTCGCTCGCAAGCGTTAGGAAGAGTTTATTCATGTTTAGTTTACAATAGAGTAAAAACCTCCGGGCGGCGTTGCCGGGCTTGACAAAGAACCACACATTTTAAAAATAAAGCTTTAAGAAAAAGATAATAACCAATAATTTTTGAACATATTTAGTTTATTATCATATCTACAAATGATAGAAATATATTTATTGTTTATTTAAAAAGTTATATTACAAAATCATTTAGTATAAGCTTATCCAATAATTACTTGTGGTTTGTAAGTTTAGAGTGTCAAAATTAAATTTAGCAAACAGCATTTCAGCGATTTTACTGTGATGTATTGATGACAACAGCTCAAACGTAAACAAACTTGGTCCATTTGTCGTTAGAATTTACCGTCATATATTTAAAAAAAAATTAAACACGTAAATATAGATTTTGTTTATTACGAATCCAATGGTACCTGTTCGTTAGACAGTTCGAGTACTGGCTCTGGACTTCTAGATAATCCGGCTCTTGCTAGTTCATCTGCTTTTTATTGCATTCCATTCCTGAATCACCAGGAACCCACAGGAGTTATATCTTGTGGTTCCTGGCGGCGAGTTCTTTAAGACTGCATTTGATGGTTTTGGACGATGAGCATTTAAGGCTTTTAAAACAGCCTGTGGTTGCGGTATCCCTTTTTTTCCTCTTAGACACATGCTCGAACAGCATATTTTTCTGCTTTGGGTCTTGGTCCAAATACATCAATTTTATATGATTTTTCTAAACAATTTTCCTTTCTAAAAATTTTAGATATTATGAAAAATTAGGTTACTTTTTCCTTGAACAAAATTCATATTTTTGACATTCCTTGTATACCACTGCATATAATATCTGACTGTTGCATTTTAGGTTTTAGACAATACAGAATTTTTATAAAAAATCACTTTTTTCTAAAATTTAATAATAAAAAAGTTTTCCATACAATTCCCTAAAACTACATTTTTTAAAACATTTAATACACAATTTTTTACTGTAAAAAAGTTGACAGTTTGCCATTGATTGCTTTAAAGGGCTAGTATAGCAAGTATTTATTTTAGACAATCTTTTAATGTTATTTTCTTAAATAATTTTGGGGTTAAACCTAAAATATTACAAATACTTTGATCTAATTCGTCAAAATATATATGTATTTTTCGCTGTTCTGACAAAATGTGGGGTCACTCGTTTAAATAATTTTTTTACTCTGCTCTTACCTTTTTATTTACAATCTCTGTACCATTTTTGTAATTGCTTTTTATAATTAAAATTACCAGCAAACACCAATGCGAAAAAACTTTGTAAGAGTCCATTATATGAAAATAAATACATAACTACTAACGTTGCGTCTCTCAGACGCATTCAGATCGTTTGCACTAAATAAAAAGTGCTGTGACAAATTTTCTTTGTATACAATCTAAGCAACAGCAAAGTTATAAGTAGATGGACTAATAACCCTAAAACACAAGGCGGAACATAGGTATAGTCTAAGTCTAGTCTAATTAATTAATGGTTAATTTATTTATAATTGTTACCTTTACATGTTATTTGCATAAACCAATGATCAGCGGTAAAAGAGCCTAGTTGGTTAGGTAGCAGCATTTAGCTGTGCATGCCTTGTCGACACTCTGGGTTCGTATCCCGCACTGGGTAATATTTTTTTCTATATTTTTTATTCCCTTGTCTATTAGCAAAATTATGTTTACCATATTTAATAGAATAAAATCAGGCTGCTACCTAACCAACTAAGCTATTTCACTGCTGATCATTGGTTTATGCAATTAACATGTAAAGGTAACAATTATAAATAAATTAACTATTAATTAATTTATTATTATTAATTGTAGCAGACCTATGCTGGCAGATGTTTTTACTTGCATTCACTACATTAAAATCTGCCTAAAAATATTATTTCATTTAATTAACAGATGAGGGTATATTTTCTTAATGCCGGATCTTAGACTAATAACAATGGATAGAGAAAGATTTGCCCACGTCTCCCGGACGTTACGTTAGTAGTAACAATCAACAAATTCTTGCTGAACATTTCAAACTGTCTGGGGAGTAATTTTCCGAATTTCTTGCTGGATGCGCTGTTTTAAATCATCATAAATTTGCAGGATGTCTTTTGAATATTTTGCCCTTAAGGTATCCCCATAAAAGAGTCTGGTGGTGTTAAATCTGGTGACCTTGGCGGCCACTCAATAAAACCACCTCTTCCAATCCACCTGTTTGGAGAAATGTCGTCCAAATAAGTACGAAAACCCACAGCGAAATGAGGGGAGCACCAATTTGTTGCAACCAGATATTATAATGTGGCAAATCAGGACGTTCTACTTCGGAAAAAGAGTAGCCAGAGCTGGAATAAGCCCTTCTTCTAAAAACTTAAATATCTCTTGCCTGTTAAATTTTTATCAAAAAGAAAGGTCCTATAATAGTGTCATCAACAACGCCAGCCACACATTGATTTTTTGATTAAATTGTGTGACCAATATTGGTAATTTTGGGTATTTACCTCACCATTTAAGTAAAAGATGGCCTCATCGGAAAACATAATATTTTTTACAAAACTTGGATTCTCAAAACACATATCCTGTAATCGTTCACAAAATTCCGACTACTACCAACTTTTAAATATAACTCTTTTTGTTAAATCATAAGATTTTGGTATAAGAAATCTATGGTTTCTCTGTGTATTATTAGTTAGGGGACACTCTGTATAAATTAACAAAGTATGTAATTTAAATCAGGAGAATAAAAAAACACATATTTAAAACCAATATAAAGTATTTATTTTATATTTTAAAATTAACAATGAATTTATCACAATTTTAATGCCAAGTTAAAACAACATGGCAAATTATAAGATAAATATTGACTACAACTAGGCTGACAACGGTAACTGGAATACCCACCCTAAAAAAATAAATATTACCGCCCAGAAGTTGGACACATATGGAAAAAAGATTTGTGCCACAGCTACAATACCAACCGTCAGCGGCCAGCGAAATCCGGAGAGTGTGAAAGCTCTGTCTTTGATCTTTATGGTAGTATAAAGCCTGCTGTCCATGAAAGCGGTTTTCCGCCCGCGTATTGAAAATACGATCAGAAAATCCGCTGACACGTCCATTGAAGCAAAAAATAATAAAGCGTTTTGTTTTGAATATGGTGATTTTATGTTAGAATTTTCTTTGGTTGATAGTACGGTTGTGAAGGTCAGTATAGATGTCAATCATCATCTGTCTGTGGGATGGCAAATGGATTGGATAATGGATAATAATAAATCCAGCAAATTAGGCAACTTTAGTTAATAGTTTGTCTTAGTCTTTTATTTACCACATACACTTTTTTTGTTACCTATTTACCTAAGAGTACAAGCTAGACGCTAGCCTGCAGTTATTGGCTCATGAACTGTGTGAACTTGCTAATAGTTGACTCAACTTTCTGTAACAATTTGTCAAAATTCTCCTTTGACATTCTTAAATAATTGAAGTGTTTTTCATCATCATGTTGTCTTAACTCCTTTAATAAAGTATAATATTTTCTATGAACTTTTTTCTAAAAAAACTTCTAACCCAAAAGCTGTGTCTCGTTTTTTGTCTTTTTGGTCGTGTTGAAAGTAGGATAAATATAATTTTTTTCGTCAATTGTCATACTGAAGCAAATAATTAAAAAGTGTGGTTAATGTCGTTCATAACACTTATTTTATTAAAAATGGATCTTTAACGTCTTGTCTTATCATCAAGATCATCAACTAATTTAAGGTTATAGTTCCTGGCTATTAATTTGAAAAATCCGCACAATCTAGTGGAAAACGCAAAAGAGTTAACTTCATCTCAACTTTTTTGCGGATCCGCGTCGATAATGGCGAGTCAAGCATTTTACATTTGCACAAACCAAATACAACGCTGAATTATCATCCGCGAGCGGAAAACCGCTCTCATGATGCTGAGCTACATAATTTTCTGGGCGTATTTTTAATACGTGAGCGGAAAACCGCTCTCATGATTCTGAGCTTCATAATTTTCTGCGCGTATTTTTAATACGCGAGCGGAAAACCGCTCTCATGATTCTGAGCTTCATAATTTTCTGCGCATATTTTTAATACGCGGGCGGAAAACCGCTCTCATGGACAGCCGGCTTTATAAGGGAATTTTTGTTGCGTTTATTTACCTCATAAATCCTAAGAAGGAAAACTTATATCCATGCTGTTCAGCAACTCCTGCACAAATTATGTTGGATGAAGAACCCAAAAGTGACCCATTTCCTAAAATAATAAATTGGAATGTGAAGTGTATTATTTTGAGGCTACTTGATAAAGCATTAAGTAAATAAACTTGAATTGTGTTATCCACTGGTCTATTTAAAAATAAATCCTAGGGTGGGTAATGTTGACATACACATAAAATATAAATATTAATACTAAATAGAAAAAAAAATTGCTTTTTAATGTTTCAATAATTATTAGAGCACTACTCTACAATTGTTTCGTCTTTCTAGGGCTTCATCAAGAGTACTTCGTATACTAAATTTAAAAAGAGAAATATTTACAAACAGAACCATTTAACACGTTTTTCCCAAAAGGTCTATAAAATATTATTAGGGGTTTTATTATGCGGCCCAGATGTGGTAATAAATTTATTTATAATTGGCATATCTGCGAAATTTATTTGAACATTGGTAGAAAGAGTTGTATTGTCTATAAGTGATTTTTTAATTTCTAGTTGTTCATATAAATTTAATTTTTTACCTTCGTTTTCTCTATGGAGTAGTTTAACATTATTATGATCTATAAAGTGGTTTTGTTCTATACAATGTGTTGAAATGCCTATGTTTTTTAAACCATTTAAAATTGATGTTTTGTGTTCTTTTATTCTGTTTTTATGCTCCTTCCACTTTGACCAATATATTCCACATTACCGTCTGCGCAATTAACTTTATAAACCCCTGACATATCTAATTTTTCTGTTTTGTCTTTATTGTTACCTAATAATCTACCTAGGTTACTCTTATTTACAGACACAGTTTTACATCCTAACTTATCTAGCCTATTGGATACTTTATTGCTGATGTTTGGTATATAATTGATAAACTTAAAATTCTTGTTTTTTGGTTCTGTAATACTATAAAACTCTTTAGCAATTAACTTTTGTTTTTTCTTTGTTACCAATTTATCAACAAGTGATTCTTTATATCCGTTGTTTCTTGCTATTTGTTTAATAATGCAGAATTCTTTGTTAAAATTTGATTTACTTAATGGGAAAGTGACAAGTCTGTGAATTAAACTATGAAAAGAAGATAATTTTATTTTCCATGATTGGTTCGATGCATAATTTATTACCGTGTCTGTCGTCGTTGGTTTTCTGTAAATATCGAATTCAATGTGGTTGTCAATATTTTTAATGCTTATATCCAAAAATGTATCTCATTTTCCTTTCCTTTTTCATAGTGAACTGAATGTTGCTATTTATTAAATTTAGAAAATTTAAAAACTTATCTAAATTTCTCTCTGTACTATTCCAAATGCAAAAACATCGTCTACATATCTTTTCCAATAAAAAAGTGTTTAATTAGTTGATTATTAGAGTTAAATAAAACTTTTTCAAAATGAGCCATAAAAATTTCCGACAATAGAGGAAAAATTGGAGAGCCCATAGGTAGGCCATCATTTTGTTTATAAAATTCATTATTAAATTTAAACAAATTTTGATTTAGGCATGTCCGAACTGCATTTTTAATTCTGTTTTTGTTTTAATATCTAAGTTAGAAAGACCGACTAAGTTATTTAAAATTTCTATAACTTCTTTTATTGGAATTGAGGTAAAAAGACTTTTTACATCAAAAGAAACTAATTTTGAATTGTTTGGAATCGTTAGGTCCTTCGTAAATTCGATAAATTGAAAAGAATTTTTCATTGAGTGCGGGGACTGAAAATTAATAAAATCGGGTAGTATCTTACTTAAGTCTTTTGCAAGTTTATAACAAGGAGCGTTAACATATGAAATGACCGGTCTAATGGGGTTATTTTCTTTGTGAACTTTTGGTAAACCATATATATAGAGGTGTGGAAGGGTTCATTACTTTAAGCTTATATGGTTGATTTTGTGTGATAATGCGACTATCTTTAAGTATCTTAATAATTTTAGATTGATGTTTGTTTGTGGGGTCATTTGGTATTGTAATTATATTGCTGTCTTCTAATAAATGTTCTACCTTATTAATATAGTCTATTTTAGTTAAAATTGTAACCGTGTTACCTTTGTCTGCTTTGCAAAGAATTAAGTTGTTTTGAACTAATCTATCTTTTAAACTTATGATGCATTTAATTTCTCCTTTACTGCTATTTGAAATATTATTATTATTAAACAATTTAGCTAAATCAATTTTATCTTCTATAGTTATATTATCTAACGAGTTAATTGCAATTTCTGTGTTTACAGCTAAAGATTCTAGTTCCTGTTTGTTAAACATATGGAGAGAGTATTTTAAACCTTTTTCAGTATAGACATTTCTTCCGGTGTAAAGTTAATATTATGCTGCGTCCAGAATTGCAGAAAATCGCCGCGCCGAATAGCGCGCCACATAGCCCACATAATCCCCACCTAGCCCCACATAGCCCTACATAGCCCCACATAGCCCCACATAGCGCAGACGTGGACGTGGAGGGAATTTACGTCATTTCAAGGGCTTTGCTTATGATTCCGCGGTAATTCAGAGCTTGTCGGTTTTTGCATCAAAGGAGCACGCAAATAGGTTGGTTTGTTTGGCGAATTGTTGCAAATCTGGACCCGGCTTTAGGTGTACAGGGTTTTCATTTATATTTTTCCACTCAATTTTAACTAATAAAAATAAAAAATACCTCCCAGACATGCTCCAAATGATAGTGCCCAAATTAACGGCTGCAACGGCAATTTTAGTTCCGAGTTGTTGGCCAAGTCCACAGCCACCCGCACCATCATGGTTGTTAAGGGTAAATTATCTACAAATGCTGATACAACTGCCGAAACCCACAACATAAGGATTATTGCCACTGTGAGTCTTGCTTCTGGATTGACGGCCATAATAACAAACTGAGTTTGCCGACCGATGTAGTCGATTAGACCTAATTTTGATAAAGCCTAAAACAAGAAATATACTTCATAGTTTACTTGTTTTCTGAGAGTTTAAATTTAAACAAAATAATATTTGGCTTTTCTCCAAAATAAAGAGGCTTAGTAAACATTTTAAGAAAATTAAACTTTTTATATACTATAAAGAACTATTGTGTACTTGTCGTCAAAAAGATCTACACCAGATCTTCTTTCCTTCGTTTCAAACAACTGGAACAAGTCACTTAAGTTTCTAGGTGAGTCCCAGATCGTTGCTCTTGATATATTTAAAGCTTTCGACCCAGGTCTGGCATGACGCAATTCTCAATAAACTTCCCTCCTACGGTCTTCCAACTAAACTCTGGTCTCGGCTCTCCGGTTATCTTTCTAATAGACGTATATCAGGCATTGTTGAGGGCCACTCTTCAAGCTATTACGAAATTAATGCTGGAGTGCCTCAGGGTTCAGTACTAGCACCAACTTTGTTTCTTCTTCACATCAACGACCTTCTTTCTTCCACAACCAATCCCATTCATAGTTATGCTGACGATAGTACCCTTCACTTCAGTTTTCAGGTTCTCAAACCAATCTCTTAACCCGACTTGGAAAGCAAACGCAGGGCGATGCAGATATCTCTTTCACAGGATCTCAATTTAATATTGGATTTAATGCATCCAAAACACAATCATGTTCCTTAATCGCGAAAAAAAACATCAAACACTCACCCTTTGCTTATGAGTGGCCAGGTTTTGCAGAGCGGGGGCACATTCAACCTTGTGGGCGTCACATTTGAGAATAGCCTTAACTGGCATAAACGCATTGTATCTATAGCCACCGCGGCTTCAAAAAAGTTTGGATTTCTTTTCCGAGCCAAAAGTATTTTTCTCCTTAAAATTTATACACTTTGTATGTGTCCCAAGTTCGACCCTCTCTGGAATATTGTTCTCATGTCTGGGGAATGGCATCCTCTACAACCCTCGGCATTCTTAATGCCATTCAAAGAAGAGGTGTTCGTCTTATTAATGATCCTTTACTTACTCAAAGACTTCCTTTTCTTGCCCATCGTAGATCTGTGGAGGATCTATCGCTCTTTTATAGATACTTTTACGATTTCTGCCCCGATGAATTATCCAGTATAGTCCCTCCACTTGCAGCTCTCAACAGAGAAACTCGTGGTGCCGCACGTATGCATCCTCATACGGTCCAACTGAACAGGCCCCGCATTTCCCATTTCGTTTGTTTTTTTATCCCTAAAGTTCGTTCTTTTATCCCTAAAGTTTCTAGAATGTGGAACCTGCTGCCAGCGGAGGTATTTCTTTCTCCCCCAAATCTTTAAGTTTTTAAGTCCCGTGTTAACAAAATTTCTCTTACCTTGCTTTACCATCCACGGTATGTTAGTATTTAGGCTTTCAGCCTTCGTGGATTGTCTAAAGATAAAAAAATACACTTGTTACATAAATAACTATTTTTCAACTTTTACACATAAAACATAATATGTTGGGAAAAACTTTTCTTCCTAAAATGAGTTCTGTTAAGGAATCATATCCTGTGTTTTTAGCCAGCAAATAAATTACACCCTGTATAAAAAAATGCGTGTATAACTCTTAGAAACTACTTATCTATTTTACCTCCATTAAAATAAATAAGGAACCAAAAAATAGTAGCGTACACCATTCCACTCTGGCAAAAATGCCTTCGACGTCTTCATCGTCGTAAAGGAAAAAGAAGCAAAGAGCTCCTAGTAATGATGTCCAGGCCATTCCCAGGCTATCTAAAAAGAGAAAATTCAAGTTAAAAATACCATACAGGGTGTTCATTTGAAAACTTTCCACTCAACTTATCTTCGAAACGAGAGAGATTTGAGAAAATCGCCGAAACACGTCAAGATATTTATTGAGGGGGAACGTTTTTTACAAAAAATTGGACGGCGCCTTTAACCCCTTAACCACCAGGGCCACCACCCCAAAATTCATAAATGAGAAGGTGGGTCGAGTGATACATCATTTTAAAGCTCCTGACGAGTACTTTATAACCCTGGAATATGAAGTTAATATCTTCACCTATTACAAAATGGCGGTACTTTAACAATTACCTAAATACCTGATTTGGATGGTCATATTTCCGAAACTAATAAAGTTAGATGTACTTAATGTGGTATTTTCTTAAAAGCTCATTTAAAGATCTTTTTAATGGTTAAATAATATACAGGGTTCTTAAATAAAAAAATATGTACTTTTTCTTCTACCTTGTATATTACCATAAAGTAACATACCTACAGATAAGAGAAACCATGGCATGCTAAAATTTTCGTACCGCTTTTGCGGCAGGCTCAGCGCTGCCTGGCGGCAGGCTTGTCATTGTTGACATTTTACACTTTAAATGCGTCGGTCGAAGCCTCGCCTCGTGTAACATCAGCGGTAAGAAGACACGTAAGCGGAAAAAAATAACTAACTGGCGGTATTTCAACGAAAAACGGATAAAATTATATTGGGAGTTTTCGCATGACCTGTCCTTAAATCGGCTATTCCATGATAACTCTTATAATTTCCTTACTCTATGATATTACTAGCAGTATCACCATTAAAAGAGCTTTAAGAAAACACCACATTAAGTACATCTAACATTATTAGTTTCGGAAATATGGCCATCCAAATCAGGTATTTAGGTAATTTTTAAAGTACCGCCATTTTGTAATAGGTGAAGATATTGACTTCATATTCTAGGGTTGTAAGGTACTCGTCAGGAGCTTTAAAATGATGTATCACTCGACCCGTCTTCTCATTTAAGAATTTTGGGGTGGTGGCCCTGGTGGTTAAAGGGTTAAGGGGCGCGGTAAGAAACGTTCCCCCTCAATAAATATCTTGACGTATTTCGGCGATTTTCTCAAATCTGTCTCGTTTCGAAGATAACTTGAGTGGAAAGTTTTTCAATGAACACCCTGTATACAGGCTGTTACAAATTCGAGGAACACCATTAGGATCTCGGAAACGGTAAGAGATATAGGGTTGGTTAAATTGGGGTAAAGCTGCGCATTTTTATGCTCAACAATATTCTGTTTTACAAATTTAAAAATTTGCAGCCGTTCCGGAGTTATCCGGTAAAAACCGAAATTTTGCAAAAACAGTTTTTATTGTTTTTTCGGTTTATTTTAAGAGATACTTTACGACACATTAACATTTCCACTTTTTTGGTTCCATAAAATGATGTCTCGAAATTTCAAATCCGACGTTTCGTCCTTGAGCCACTATCATCAACTTTCTTTTTTAAATGGGCGGAATATTTGGTTTTAAACTTAATACACTCGTATTTTAATTCTAAAGACAACGATATATCAAACTTTACATTTATTCGACGTTTCGGACAAAATAACCACCATCCACTATATTTTCCATTAAAAATTAGGTTTTTATTCCAAACGATATTGAAAATTTTTTTAAAGGTAAGTATGCATCCATTTATTTCTATTACTACTTATGGTTATTCCTTTTAATTATTTATTTATTCATAGTTTAACTAACAAGCTACAAGAATGTAATTTTCATACATTTACTTATACGTAACAAAATAAAACATTTAATTTAATCAAACGCCTCTATCAACTTTATTGTAGCCTGTTAAAAAAAAATGGATGCCTACTTACCTGCAAACGGAAATTTCCCTGAACGTTTGGGGTAAAATCCTTAGTTGTAATGGCGAAATGGCGAATGATGATAGTTTCTCGGTTCAAAACGTCGCACAAATGTAAAGTGTAATATATCGTTTGTTTTAGAAATAAATTACAAGTTAACTAAGGTTAAAACCAGATATTCTGCCCATTTAAAAAAACGAAGTTAATGATGGTGGCTCAAAGACGAAACGTCGGCCCTTAAATTTAGTGACATAATATAATAGAACAGAAAAATGGCAATAGTAATGTATCGTTAGTTTTAACATATCTTTTCAAATAAATCGAGAAAAAATAAACACTATTTTTGCCTGATAATTCCGAAACGTCTGCAAACTTTTAAATTTTTAAAACAAAATATTGGTAAGCATTTTAAGCAAGTTTAGTGTGGTGGCCTGAGGAGGTACCACCCCACTCACCCTTTAAAGGACCCGTGAAGTCTTAACGGACGTTTCGGGTTCTGGGTGTGTGAGTCAGTTTTCCTTCTTCCTTCTTTTCTTTTCTTTTTTTTCCTTTTTACCTCCCAAACTATGTCCAAATGATGGCGGCACACACGGAAGTAAAATGTTCCGGAGGTAAAATACCCCTCCATTCGGATCTCCGGGCGAGGGCTGCATTCGGGGGCCTTTATCGAAGAAGTTTATTTTTTTTTGCTAATATATGTGGGCTTAACACCAATATAAAGTCTGTTCACCACCTCTAGTCATCTAAGCCCCACATACTGTTTCTAACAGAAAATCAAAAAGGTTCTAAATCTTCAACCAGCCACATTTTGTTCCCAGGCTACAAACTTATTTCGTCTTTTCGACCACATGGTGGCGTATGTACTTACGTCCGCAACGATCTGGCTTGTGCTCGAGTTTCCAATCTTGAATCGGGTAGGTCCGATATCCTTTGGCTCAAACTTTCTCTTAGATCTTCAACTAAATTTATCTGCTGTTTGTACCGGTCCCCATCTAATAATTCCTATGTCTAATTCTTTGACTTTCTTTCAACAAAGATCGATAGCATAATTTCTCAGTTTCCATCGGCTGAAGTAATCGTGCTTGGCGACTTCAATGTCCATAACAAGGATTGGCTGGGCTCTTCAAAAACTGACCCCAAGGCAGAGCAGCCGAAATCTTCGCAGTCAGTAACTCTCTTACCAACCTTATTATGGAACCCACCTACTTTCCTAAAGTCCCAAATCATAGTTCAAATCCCCTAGATCTCTTTCTTACCACCAACCCCGAACTCTATCAAGCATCTGTCACAGCTCCCCTAGGTCGCTCAGATCATGGCTTAGTTACTATATCTTACCCTGCACATCCCGAGGTAAATGAATGCATGCCACCACGCACCGTATGGCACTACAACTCAGCTGACTGGGATGGCCTGAGGGACTTCTTCGCCACTTACCCCTGAGATTCCATCTGCTTTTCTTCTCGTGATCCCTCTGAAATTTGCAATCAACTTACTGAATCAATTCAATTGGGCATTAAAACCTATATTCCACACACCATCAAGAATCCCAAACAATCCAATAACAAACCCTGGTTTTCCAAATCTTGTGATAAAGCCAGAATTTTAAAAGTTCAGGCTCACAAGAAGTTTTACAGGATCCTAGTCCAGAAAACCGACAGGCAAGCATTGAAGCAAGAAACTACTACAATCAAACAAGTTCTAAAGCCAAAGACTCCTTCGACAATCGTATTAAAAACAAAGTTCTTTCTTGCTCAAATGGCAGCAAATCTTTTCGGTCCTTTGCGAAAAACATAAGTAGGAATTTTTGTACCAGTTCTTTTCCACCACTAACTTTGGAAGATGAAATTATTTCTACCGCTAAAGGAAAGGCAGAACTATTTGCTAAACAATTTGCTGCCAATTCAACCCTTGACCCTCCCGTAAATCATCCAATTCCAGCTATTACCCCAGTTCCTCATAAAATGTCCGAAATTATTTTTAAGGTAAAACACATTAAGCGTATCCTTTCTTTTCTTAACACCAAGAAATCGTCTGGGCTGGACGGCATACCAGCAGTCGTTTGAAATAAATGTGCTCCAGAACTTGCACCAATCCTCCAACTCGGCTCTTTCGAATTTCTTACGACACAGGTATCTTTCCGGAGAGCTGGAAAGCTGCACGTGTTCAACCTATTCCCAAGAAAGGATCTAAATCTCTCCATCTAACTATAGACCAATTTCAATTCTCTCAGTTCTTTGTAAAGTAATGGAAAAATTCATTAATTCACAAATTCTTACGTATTTAGAAAAACACAACATTTTGCATGACAGGCAGTATGGATTTCGCCACAAAAGATCTACAGCAGTTCTTCTTTCCTTTGTATCACACTGCTGGAATAAGTGTCTTGAGTTTCTAGGTGAGTCCCAGATCGTTGCTCTTGATATATCCAAAGCTTTTGACCAGGTCTGGCATGCCGCACTTCTTAATAAACTTCCCTCCTATGGTCTTTCAACTAAACTCTGTACTTGGCTCTCTAGTTATCTATCTGATCGACGTATATCAGTTATTATAGACGGCCATTCTTCAAGCTTTCACCAAGTTAATGCTGGAGTGCCTCAGGGCTCAGTTCTGGCACCAACATTGTTTCTTCTTCACATCAACGACCTTCTCTCGTCAACAACTAATTCCATTTATAGTTTCGCCGACGATAGTACCCTTCACTCCAGTTTTCAGGTTTCTAAACCCATCACTAAACCTTATTTGGAAAACAAACGCAGAGCGATGCAGATATTTCTTTCGCAGGATCTTAATTTAATATTGGATTGGGGCGCCAAAAATCTCGTCCATTTTAATGCACCCAAAACACAATCTTGTTCCTTGTCGCGAAAAGAGTCATCAAATACTTATTCTCTAATTATGAGCGGCCAAGTGTTACAGAGCAAGGACACCTTCTTTCTTGTGGGCGTCACATTTGAAAGTAACCTCAACTGGCATAAACACATTGTATCTATAGCCACGGCAGCTTCAAAAAGCTTGAATTTCTCTTTCGAGCCAAAAAGTATTTTTCCCTCTAATTTATACACTTTGTATGCGTAACCCGAAATCCGACCTCCCTTGGAATATTGCTCTCATATCTGGGGCATGGCGTCCCCCACAACCCTAAGCATTCTTGATTCCATTCTTAGAAGAGCTATTCGTCTCATTACAAATTTTCTTGATCTTGAATGTCTTTATTTAATACAGAACTTCTCTAATTTTCCTGACCAATTAATTAATCATACTGACCAATATTGACCATTTTGTGACCAATTACATCCTTTTGATTGAGTCAATGTATTTGAGGCGCTAAAGGTTTTCGATGACCTTCATATTTTAAACACGCTGTAAATGTTAGTGTATGGATGACCAATTCGCCACACTTAGTGACCATTTATAACCATTTCATGACCAATTTAAAGCTGTAAATAGGGTTTATTTAGTCCAATAAAATTGTATTACTACTTAAAATACTTACTTAACGATGGTATCGAATGAAGAAATAAAAGACTTATTACAATAAATAAGGTTATACCAGATTTAATAAGCAAAACTTTGTTTCCGAATGCCATTCTAAAAAAGAAAATATCTATATGTAATAGTATATTTTATAACTAGTGCTGAAAGTGCCACTTTTCCACACGCGACTGCAGTTGGTCGAAGGACGCGTAGCGGAGTTACGGCCAAACAGTCAAGTGTGGAAAAGGCACTTCGGCACATGTTAGGAGACGCTATTTTTTCTACAAGCGTAAGTAAAACATTAAAACCAAATTTCATTATTTTTTTTTTTAATTATTTTAATACAATGCTACTTAATACCCTACTTATACTTAATATTATTGTTGGTAAATGAAAATTCTTTATTGAGACTCTCTCAAAATTTGGCTCACCATTTCTGTTGTGTTTTTATACACAAGACTATTATACAGGTTAATTCAAGAATCCATTAAGAAAATTAAAGTGATTCTACGGACAAGCTAGATAAGATAGAGCTTCATAAAAAAATCTCAAAATGTCATTCGTTTTCGAGTTACAAGCCGTCAAAGTTCAATTTTTATTTTGGTTTTTTCGCCATATTGCAGTTATTTTTTAACCAATCCAGTTGATATTTGGCATACAAACTGAGCTTTGCAGATTCTAAAATTTTAAGACAAAAGTACTTTTTTTAATACTGCCAGAGGGCACTTTATCTAAAACTTAAAATTTATTTACATCATATCTTTTTTTATTTTGACAAATATCGCCAAGCTGAGGGCGCCATTTTATAGACAATCAAAAACTTAAAAAATAATGTATAATAAACCTCAACGTTTAGGCACCAAAGACATCAAAGTTTTCATCAATTTCAATCAAATTACCTACATACATACAGGGTGTCCAGTAACTCAACCAACAAACTTAACCAAACGATTCTACAACAAAAAAAAAGAAAAAAACTTATTATAAACATATGTCCTAAACGTCTTAGTTTCTGAAAATTAAAAAAAGTTTTACATGTATGTAGGTAATTTAATTGAAATTGATGAAAACTTTGATGTCTATTGGTGCCTAAACGTTGAGGTTTATCGACTTTAATAATGAGTACCTTATTTTGTTGGTCTATTAAATGGCGCCCCCAGCTTTGCGATATCTGTCAAAAATAAAAGTTATGATGTAAATAAATTTTAAGTTTTAGGTAAAGTGCCCTCGGCGGTATTTAAAAAAGTACTTTTGTCTTAAAATTTTATAATCTGCAAAGCTCAATTGTGTGCCAAATATCAACTGGATTGGTTAAAAATAAATGCAATATGGCGAAAAACCAAAATACAAATTGAACTTTGACGGCTTGTAACTCGAAAACGTATGACATTTTGAAAAAAAAATATATGAAGCTCTACCCTTATTTTGTTAAGTAGAATCGCCCCCTTAAGTTTCGTGATCGATTTTTGAATCACCCTGTATTTCTCTTTTTTTGTTTTATTTAAAACATAAACATGTTTTAAGAACAAACCTTTGTTCCAAATTTTTTAAATCAACTTCTTCTTCTTTGTCGGGTGGGACTAGAATTATTTCTCGTTTGTAGCATGCCTTTAAGCCTTACAGATTTTTTTAAAAGATTTCCTTTTACAGCTTCCTCGTCTTTACTATAACTGCTTACTGATGCAGCAGTTCTTTGTAGAACGGCAATACCACGTTTTAAATCTACGACTAAATTCTTTGTTATTATTTTTATTCAAATTTTACGAAATCCATCTATACAGTGGTGTCCCATTTTGGTTGTCCCTTATGGGAAACTTGGAAACCATAAGAGATATTAAAAATCTGATACCCCATCCTTGAGCTCTTTTTGGAAAAAACATTTATGGTAAAAACAGATCATCGCTCTCGCGAAGCGTTTCAGAGATACAGGGTGATTCTCGATTTTTCACTTTTGAAAAGGCCCTGTAGCTTTGTTGTTATTACAGATACGAGAAAACTAATTGCACATTATAAAGACACTTTTTCCGTAGAATCCAGTGGCGTAGCCAAAATTTTTTGAGCTGTCATTTTTGACATATGACCCAAACATGTTTTTTTTTAATAGGGACACCCTATAAATGATTAGGTAATTAAATTGCTTGTTTTTTTCTGATTAAAATAATATATCATAGTAGGTGGTTTAATAAATTTTTTACGTCAAATATTGGAAAAATTATGATTTTAAAGACGCATTGCGGCTTCTATCTGTTTTTAAATTGTTTTATATTTTTGTGTTAAAGAGAATCTGTCATCCCTTAGCTCAGGAGACATTTCCGTAGAAAAAAAAACAAAAAATTAGTTTACACAACTTAACAATAATAAAACAAGTTATATTAATTAAACTTATAAGGAAATTTATCGGTTTTTAGGTTTTTGATTTTGATTTTTATTTTTTTTTATTTTTTTATGAATTCTCCATGTCATAAACTTTGCCAATGGGCAAAAAGCAACAAAATCAATGAAAATCGAAAAAATTTTGACACACCCTGTATACCTTTGATTTTTATTTTTATACAACATTATCATACTAATGCAGTACCAAAATTTTTTTGCCTGAAATTCTCACAAGCCGGGACGCTATGGTGCACCCTAAGATTTTACATAAAAATAATTATTTTGAATTTTTTGGGACACACTGTAGTGTATATATATATATATATATATATATATATATATATATATATATATATATATATATATATATATATATATATATTACATACTACATAAAATATTCTTCCTTATCATATATATGTATCACATAATTTCATTCTTATATATTCATAAATAAAATTGGGAAATTTTTAAAGAGTTAAAAGGCAAAAAAATCATTTAATTTTTGAGACACCCTGTATCATTTTTTTATATAATAATATTTCTCACACCCCATTTATCAAATACCAAAATTTCATCCCTTTATTTTCATAAATAAAATTGGCAAATTTTAAATTTTAAAATAAAAAAATATTTTAATTTTTGAGACTGCGTCTTGTATCATTTTATTATGCGTATTAATAATCTTGCATCATATATATTATTTTAAAATTTCATACTTAAGCTGTTAAGAAT
>JACEGR010009152.1:0-29309 GCA_014170235.1 Listronotus bonariensis
ACTTCATAGTAAAAAAGCGTGGGGTGCTTAATATATTAAATGTTATAATTATTATATTTACCAATATCTATGATGGAAAAGTTATGAAAAAATAGTAAAAATGCACCCCACGCTTTTTCTATGAAGTGAAAATATTTTTAATGAAAAATTATTTTTAATTTTTAGTTCGGTTTGCATATAAAAGCGTGTTTTTTGGTTTTTTAAACTATTAATTATTTTTCATTTTTAGTTCGTTATATTGCACAAAATTCTTAATATAACAGTAAATTAGAACATACTAATTAATTAAGCAGCAAAAGAAAATAACCAGCCCCTATGAAATGACAATGGTAGCAAATTTTAAAATTTGCAAAGATTACAACTCACTAAAAAATTTCTTCTTCATTAAGTAGCAAAGTTTCAAATTTTGCCAACAGATGGCACTCAGGAAATGTTTGGACCGTTGTCAACACTTTGCAATCCACTAAAAAATTTCTTCCTCATTTAATAGCAAAGTTTGAAATTTTTCCAACAGATGGCATCCTAGGTGTTGTTTTTATAATATAATGGAATTTTTTTCCTGGCGATTAAAAAAAAAAGATAAAGGGATACTGTTTGCAGATTATTGCATTGTCATGGGTCCTTAATACGTGTGCAAAGTTTCAAAGAAATCGAATAGC
The DNA here is from genome assembly GCA_014170235.1 of Listronotus bonariensis. NCBI lineage: Eukaryota > Metazoa > Arthropoda > Insecta > Coleoptera > Curculionidae > Listronotus > Listronotus bonariensis. The sequence continues at coordinate 660 of JACEGR010009152.1, forward strand.
TGGAAGTTGGTTAAAATTAGGCTCAAAAGATTCCGTTACATAGGCAGCCAGATGGATAGATTGATAGATAGATAGATAGTTACAACCCAAGTTAATAAAAGAGCTAACGTGATTTTACAATTTTCATGTTTGTTTGTACCACGCAAACAAACATTTAATTAGAATTAACATCAGCATTGCTCCAAATCCATAAATATATGAGATTTCTACAATTTAAAGAGTAATTTTCATTTATTAGTCGTTTCTGACATTCATTATTCATTTAGGTATTAAATTTACAATTAAATTTAATTTTAATCCTGCTTAACTTTAGGACTGTAACTAACATGATTGGTCCAGTTTTTATTAATGATTCTTTAAGTGACAAGCGTTTCAATAAATATTAAATAGTGGGCAGAGATAATGAGATTTAGATAGTTTTGTTGACAGGAGGTAAATGTTTTGACATAAAAAATTGTATGGGGGAGCAATTTTAAAAGTCACAGCTTTAATGTAAAAATAAAACATTTTTTTTTTTTGTCGTTTTTAGCTTTTATCCTGGGTCTTTTTATTTCGAAGCTACTTTTTCAAACGTATTTTTTTTAACGTATTCAAGTGTTTTTATTCCCACTTCAATCAGCATTTACTTTATACTAAAATTTAAAAATTTACGTTAATCAAAAATAATATTTTGCTTTATTTTAATTTATTTGAAATTTAAAAGAAAACTTCGTTAGAAAAATTAAAAAATATTAATTGGTTTTAAGGTTTTTTTATGGAAAAAATATTTTGTGACTTACAGCAATTTAAAAAAATAAAACAGAAAGAAAATAAATATAGTTAACAAGAACTAACCAATATTAGTTTTACAACACTACCAAGTAATACTATCTCAAAGAGTTGTGTGTCTGTATTTGTATTTCGATGACATCTGTATCATTAAGGTATTACATGTAGCGTTGTGCATAAGATTATCTAGTATATAGTGTTTGGTCCAAGTGTTTTATTTTTATCTTAGGATGATCCAGCTTGAGCAGTAACACGCAGTGGGGCGCTGGAAGGACCTCCCAGGCTCAACGGAATGGAAATTCTCTTTTTCAAAAGAGGTCAAATATTTAGGATTCATCTTTGACCAAAAATTGACCTTGGAACCACACCTAAGCAAAGTCACTCAGAAGGCAAAAATTACCCTGGGACGATACCAAAGACTTTGCGGCAAAAATTGGGACTTATTCTGAAAATGAACCTGTGGATGTACAAAATGGTTGTTAGACTAACTATAACCTACGGTTTGACGGTTTGATTGCCTGGAGTAAAAAGACGCTACAAAATATGGCAACAAGGTACTTACAATGTATACAAAGACTTGCTTGTCTATGTATAACGGGGGCCATGAAAACAACCCCTACTCCAGCTCTGGAAGTGCTGCTTAACCTACCGCCACTTCACATAATTATACAGGGTGAAGTGAAAACGGTACAATACCGTCTCAAACAAGGCCAGAGTCCTATTATAAGATAGGAAAGGGCCATACAATGCAGATTTACGGAGGACCAAGAAGTCAAGTCACTGTGTGAGATGCCTTCGGACAAAATGGTACCAAGCTATTGGCTAAACAAAAGTTTTTAAACAATTATACCAGAGAAATGACTGGAAGGCAGGCCCTGTATGTGTCCCAAATCCGACCTTCCTTAGAATATTGTTCTCATATCTCGGGCATGGCGTGCTCCCAGAACCCTTGGCATTCTTAATTTCTCATTCAAAAAGAGCTGCTCGCCTTAGGCCCCGAACTCCCCACTTTGTTCGTTTTTTATCTCTAGAGTTTCTAGATTTTGAAACCTGCTGCCCGCGGAGGTCTTTCCGTTTCCCAACTTTTTAAATATTTAAGTTCCGGTACGTAAGTATTTAGGCTTTTAGCCCTCACGGATTGTCCAAAGATAAAAAAAGTTAATAATTGGTAATTTAAAATGGATATTTTTACATAAAACAATATGTTTTTCTTATATTATAATTGGGGCAAGTTCAATAAATTTTTTTTTTTTTTTTTGATAAATTCAATTAAAAATCTGTAGAATAAAACAGAAAACCTACTTACTACTACATTATTTAAAGAAATAGAAATAAATAATGGCAACTAACTGCTACTTAAAATGCTTAATTATATTATCAACCATTTAATTTAGACGTAAACGTGATTGACTGATATTGTCTTTTATTATGGCACGTGAAGATAACAGTGATTAAGAAATAATTAATCATTAAGATAATGATTAGTCTGCTCATGTACCCGTAAAATGAAACATTTTTATATGATTTGTTCGTAATCGTCGTGTTCACAATTAATTTATTAAGGGTACCACTTTTATATCAGCCACCATTAAATTGATTGGGTAATTGAAAATGGTTACCTGCATAAATTAATATTATAAATATACATGGTATCTCTAAAAGATCTGTACGTAATGTTACCACAAATTCCTTAGACCATAATTCAACTATCTGATGCAATTTACCTTAGTCGAAAAGTTGATCATTTGCAAAAATACAGGGCGTCAAAATTATTTTATTTTAGTTAATTTTAAAAAATATTTTTTTAACTTATTTAAATTAAGAAAAAACTTATTTTTAGGCCGTTCTTATATCGCAATATCTCCCTAATGGTTGACATTTAACCCAACTTTCTTTGTGTTTTTAAAACCATTCCAGCAAACACTATTTGCCGGCAATATACATTTTTCATATTGGCATTGATGTTAAAGCATTGGGAATTGGTGGCAATATTATGCAACATCTAATACGCATTAAAAAGTCAACCCTCAATAAACACTCAATTGCCAATAAATTTTACATGCAGGCGAATTGCCAGCAAGCATACAAAAATTGCGGCATACCAATCTTAATCAGGATTTTTTTTCGCCCTTTCGGGGTCATCCCACCCAGGCCCGACGACCGCGCCCCTAGGTGGTACACTGCAGCCTGAAGGCTTATTGTACCTTGACCCTTACTCCTTCCCATTCACACACCATTAATTCCATAACTTGGATGGTTGTTGCTCGGTCCGTTTGTTCACCCTCGAGCAGAACACCGCGTGCCGCTGGTCACCCATCCAAGTTATGGGCGCGCACTTCACTGCTTAACTCCGGAGATCGACGCTTGCCGATACAACCGGAGCAGCCACAAGCGCGCTTAATCAGGATTGGTATGCCGCCATTTTTGTATGCTTGCTGGCAATTCGAATAAGGCATGCCTTTTTGTTGCAGGCAAAGAAATATTGGACTTTGAAGGCAAACCTTTAACGCATATTCATACTTTTCAAACCATATTATTAACATTGGTATTTAACTAACATTAAAGCAATTTTTTGATCTGTTTTATTTATAATGGCAGCTAAACAACATTATTTTATGTCTTTTTTACATAATTTAAAGGGAAATGTCTTTTTCATAATATTTTATTGTTACAAATCATGCAAATAAAAATTAAGTCAAACAAAATGTTTATTATGTATTTTGGGGAAAATGAAAATTTAATGATGGTAAAATTAGATAGGTTAATTTCTGACCGAAGGTGACAAATTCAAATTTCCCGCTTAGCCGAAATACAAGATTTGACAATTTTGACAGATGAAGAAAAATTGCTTTTATTTGATCGCTTTGTCCAATTGTTTCCTACGTGGTTTTCTAGCTTTTTAGTTTCTTTTTTTAAACAAAAGAGTTTTTAAATAGACATAATTAAGTGTATTCATTACCTAATTGGTGTGTGTTGTGTGATTAATTGGTGATGACTAGTCGAGAAGGCGAGTTACTCAAGACTGTTAGAGCTGTAAACATTTTGTTTAAAACCTTTTAAGTTTGTAGTACCTTAAAAAAATGATATGACATTAGGGAGTTGCCTTATTAAAAGTTTTAAAGACGTTTTAATAAAGAAAAATATTTATATTTAATTTTTTTTTTTGACATTTAACTCCCTAAAAATATGTCTCCCTATGTTTTGGATCTAAAAATTGAGTGTAAGTGTCCCTTGAATACTGACTTTTTAAAGTGTTTTTTTTTTATTTATTATCTTTTTTATTATATTACATACCTTTTTACTTTTTATGGTTTATTGTTACTGTATAAAAATTTATATTATGATTTTTTTTAATGATAAAGTTTTTCTGCCATTTTTTCTCATTTTTTTCGATTACAAAATTCTAAATATGTTATTTAACTTTCGGGACATTCAACTTATAAAACTTGCAATACTTATTAAATGATAAACGCCATTACCCAAAATGCGTTTTTTCATCATAACTTATTAATGATAGCTGCCATCACAGTATCTGCAACACGTGGCCCAATAACAGCCAGTTTCCCACTTTCGTGTCTTTTGTTATCTTTTTGCCAATAACTTACTAATGATGGATGCCATCATCCTAAACGCATTTTTTTTGGTATAACTTATTAATGATGGATGCCATCATCCTAAACGCATTTTTCATCATAACTTATTAATGACGGATGCCATCACATTATCTGCAACACGTGGCCCAGTAACGGCCAATTGCCCACTTTTATGTCTTTTTGATACCTTTTTGCCAGTGCTTTGCCATTAAAGAGTGTTGGCAATGCCAGTAAATTAAAATGTACATGGCCGGCAAAAAATGTTGTATGGGATTGGGTTAACCCGATTCATAAAACCTGTTCAGTCTCTTCCCGTAAGTTTATAAATTGATCGGATCCTTAACTCGGGTCTCGATCCTTAAACAGAAGTGTCAAAATCAGATGTATTGTTTTTTGGGTTGTCATGATTGTTGATAATTTATTTTGTGTTTATTGCAAGTGGAAAGAATTTAAAAACAATAATTTGATGTTTACAAATTACTTACAGCTTAAATATTGTAACTGTCTTTAAAAATAACTGCAAAACCAAAACAAAGCAAAAGGGTTATGTTTTGTTTTGATACAAAGCCGATGAATAAAGGCCAAATGTATCTTAACGTGTTCAGAAAAATAACAAAAAATTTTACTTAATCTAAAAAACAGCTGATGGGATTTACCCAACCCATCCGATCAATATTTGAAAAGCCTTATATAACAAAGTATCCTTTATTATAAACTAGAAAAAACCTTCTAAAAATTTTCGCATATATGTTTTAAAAACCCTATATAATCGAATTTTTGCAATTTTATGATCACTTAAAAAAAAAAATTAAATACATATTTTAAAGTTGTTACTTTTCTTTATCACTGTATAAAACTCAAGAAAATACGATTTTTTTAACTAAAATTATGTCTAAAAATATTTCTGCTTGGAAATATAGAGTCGTGGTTTCCCAGTGGGAAGTTTCAGAGTAAGTGTTTCCTATCTCACTGTAGACACCTGCATCCTTCTTTGGTTTTGGACCCGTCCGTCCTACCAGGTTTGACCTCGAAAAGAGGCACCCCATCGTTTGGAGCGCCCTTATTATTGTATATACATTATGCATATGTTTAATCATTTGCATATTTTTAGTTTCTCATAAAAAATCCAAAATTTTTAAAACTTATTTAAGAAATGCATCTTAAATTGTCTAAGATTTTATTAATAGAAAACTTGACTATGTTAGTTGAGATTTTATCTTCACCACTACTATATTTGTTTTTTAATTTTGGAGATATTGCTAAAAATTCATTATTTATTGTGGCTCGGTATAGACACATTGACGATTGTTAGCAGTAATATTATCATTTATGAGGCCTGTGTACTTTTTTTTAATAATTCTGGATCGATGTTTAATAAATGGATTATTGAAGCTATTTTCTGTGCATCAGGTAACTGACAATTATTGGACTTTTCCATTTATTTCATTGCAGATACCTTCCACATGCACTTTATCTAATGGAACAAAATTTTTAACCTTATTTTTAAAACTTTAAAACTTTTTACACAAAATTTGGGATTACACTTTTTTTGAATTCTTACATTACATTTTTTGCTGTATAAAGTCTTTAAAGCATTTACCAGTAGCGTTTCAGACAAGGTATGGTATTGAATTTTCTATGAAAATAGTATGTCACTGCTTTTTTTCGAAGCAATATTATTTTTGAAATAATCATTACTTTGGTGTTACTCCGGTATCCCGTATATTTTTCCGATCGAGGAATGGTTTTCGTTTAAAAAAATAAAAGCCATTTTGATGCACGGGAAAATCGCTAAAAAATCCAACGACGTATGGACCCAACGATTCATTCATGAATTTTATGATAAAACACTTGAGCCAACAATCCTAATAGGCAAAAGGGGGTGAGGCAAGCAAGAAATGAAAATGGCGGACTTCATTTCTTGACCTTGGTCGATAGTATGCAACCCAACGACGTTGGTCTCTATTTTCACCTGTGAAAAGTGAGGTGCGAAAATGAATAGTCTACCCTGTCTACAAACAAAGCAGTGCCTACCCATATTGCCTTTAACAACAGTTTCTAATCACCAACAAACACCAGAAAATACACAAAGAAACACATTATAAGCTTTTGATTTCCAAATTGTCAAATGACAGAAACCAACAGAAATGAAAAAGCAAAGGGGGCGTCACCCACAAGCGTTTAGGAAAAGTTCATTTATTTTTTATTTACGATGGAGTAAAAATCCTCGGGCGACGTTGCCGGGATTAACAAAATAATCACGTACTTTCCGAATTTTGCTTTTTTTTTAAAGATAATAACCTATAATATAAACATATTTTTTAATTATGATATCTAAAAATGATAAAAATATATGTATTGTTCATTTAAAAAGTTATATTACAAAATTTACAAAATTCTTTAATATAGAGGCTTATCCAACAACTACTTGTGGTTAGTAAGTTTAGAGTGGAAAAATTAAATTTGGCAAACCGCATTTTAGCGCTTTTACCGTGATGCATTGATGACAACAGCTCAAACGTAAACAAACCTGGTCCATACAGTCGTTGCTAAAATCAGATATGGTATTTTATTTCTAAGTTAGGTTTTTGGCTGTGTAAAAGCTTTTAAAAGCAAACACTTTTTATGACATGTAAAAATGTAGTAATGAAAGTATTTAATCCTACTTTAAAACATATCATTAAATTAAACAAAAACTAATTTAACATACAAAACACTATATCAGATTTAAAAGATTTTGCCATTGATCAAAATGGCAATTAAGAATCTTTTGTCGTAAGCAAAAATATCTGGAAACCAAATTCACCCTAAAGTAAATAGGTATTTTAAAATAATATTGATTCGAATAAGACGCAGTGGCATATATTTTTTCAAAAAATTCAATACAAATCTTGCTCAAACGGCACAGGTTAAACTGTTTTTAAAATCTTAAATGTAACGTAGTAGTCAGAAGAAATTTACCAAGTTTTAGTGCAAATATCTAGGGTGGTAGGAAAGATTATAAAAATACAATTTCTAATTTCTTTCATTTTGTACAGTGTTAAAAGGGAAAGTAACAACCCTAAAATAACCCTGTTTATAAAAACTTCTAGGTAAACACATTAATACAGAATTTAAAAAGTAGCTACGGCCTCGGTGGTCTATCTATCATCGCCATTTTAAGCAAAATCGCGGAAGAACTCCAAATTACTATCATTATTTATCGAGTACTTGTTAAAAGATGTTTACATGAACCTTACTTTGACCCAAGGTACATTTACTTAATATGCAATAAACAAGTCAACATTACCAGGGTTTGTAATACCTTAAATTGTTACAAGAACAAAATATTGCAGTTTAAAATTAATGAACTGTTTAGTGTCATGCAATTTTTAAGCAGTTACGGTGCAGAAGCTCCCTGCAGATTAAAAGAATAAACAAATTGTACTGGTACATATACCAAGATGTGTGTTTCATTATTGTCAAGAGAAACATATTGTTTCTTAAAGGGAGTGCGTATCGCCGAGGGTGAATTTTTATTTACAACCCTTGTTTTTTAAATTGCTATTTAATTCATTTCCTAATCAAAAAATGTGTTATCCTGTCAAATTATATTTGGTACAAATAATTACCGCCACACCAGATATTTATCGCGCAAAAAGGTGTCACAGAGCTGTCTAAAATATCTACGAGACCCGTCAAATTTTGATACGTTTTATGTGGTCTCAATTAACTTTAATAATATTTTAATATAATTTTTATGTTTTCTTGAAAGAAATAAAATAATATAAATTTTACAATTTATATATCTTAGAATAAATAATTAAACCGCAGAAGTTATGTTATTTTAAGAATATGTGGCTTTTAATAGCTTCTTTAATGTATACTTTAACCATTTATAACAATATATTTTCCTAAAGTTCCGTCATTTTATGAGACACCTTTATTGAAAACTGCATTTAATAGCCGTTAAATGTTTGAGCTCCTTAGATTTTCAATTACCAGTGAAGAATCTATTACAGGTTATGTTTCGTAAGCAACAAAATTAATACCTTTTGAAAAGATACATTTTAAAAAGAATAATAATTATTGACTATAAAAAGGATCACTTTATTTTTTCCCTTTCCCATTTTTGTAGAATGATTTCGAATGTTTGTTTGGAATACTTATTTCGTTAAGTATTGGTTTATGGACCTAGGTGTGCTTAGATTTTCACACTGCCGACAGAGGGCGTGATGGACGCTTCTTAAGGATTTTTTGACTCTTTGTTATCACCTACACCGTACTGATGAGGACCAAAATAGTTCAAAACCGGTCTGCGGTTAATCATTTCAATTAGCTCTGAGGGAAATACCTTCGGCTATAGCCCTTTTTTTATTGATTTTTAAAATTAGGTTGTCGCTTTTTGTAAAGAATGTATTCATTCCAGGCTTTAAAGCTTTTTTAAGTTTCTTGTGCAATCAGCAGTTGCTGAAGTATTGATAATTAAAGTCAAAAAGATCCTTTATCATTCAAGTTCAATAGCTCAGCGAGAAGTGGTCATTTTGAAGTTATAAAAAAGCAAATAAAACTAAATAACCAAGTTTTTCAATCCATATAGTGGTCAGGTTGGAAATTTTTGTCCAAGTTCTTAGACCACCAAAAAAAAAAACAAGAAAATTTGGGAATAAATATTTTCGGTATTCATTAGGATTCCGCGGTACACGTTGCTTGCATTTTTTATCGATAGACTCAAAAACTGGAAACTTCAAGCATTACCATGCTTTTTATAAAATTCAGAACCAATTTTTAGGCTAAATACAGCCACTTGAAAAACCTTAAAGATTTTGTTTTTTGTTTAATAAATATTTTGGGGGGTTCATAAAGGAAGTAAGAAAACTTATTTTAATAGTGTAAGACAATGTACAAATGATCTGGTCTTCTTTACAAAATATTTACGGATGTTTTTTAATTTTTAAGTAGGTTTGCTTATATAAATATTATTAAAATATAAATAAATTTAATTATAAATATTTGCTATTATAAATTAATGTCTTTCGTAGTATTTTTAAATGTTATTGGAGCTTAGTATAATCATAGAAAACCTACATTTAGATCCGCAGTGGCAAGAAGCATTTTTCGGACATTTACGAACTCGCGCAGTAAACAAATAAATGGGTGGATGAACAGCTGCGCACTTAAAAGCCGTGACAAAATACAAACATCGGTACCCTCAGTCACGCGGTCTGACCGTGACGTCTCATAAGCTACCGTACTTCGAACAGAATGGTCTGTTTGGCGCCAGGTGCGTTTACCCTCAACTTGCTTGCGCATAAACCGGTTTTTTCGCCCATGAAATGTTGTTTCGCGCAGGTAATAACATTTGCAATCCATCGAGATCAGTGAGTATAATACAATATGTTTCCTAAACAAAATAAATGCAGTTTACAAAATTTACTAGGTACATAATTATAATATACCATAGCAACGTACTATATCTAATAAAACTTAACTTAGTACTTAAGAAATGCTATAAGTACAGTTATTAAATAAACATCTATTTATATATGGCTATTTGTGTTTACTTGCAATCATATAAATTTATATCTTGTGTCATATAAATCCAGACATATTGCTAATATTATTAGCTGTACTTATCAATTTTTTTCAGATTTACAGAATATATGCCCATTGAACCATTAAATAATAATCTATATACAAATTAAACCTGGACATTTACGAATGCTTTTAGATATGAAATCGAGACATTTATATTTAGTTTAATGGTACTCTGCATCTGATTTAAGGATAGCATTACAAAGTTGCAATTATTGACATTTTGCGTTTTAAATAAATTAGCATTAGAAGAGTCTGATAAGTATTGTTTTATGGTATTATGATAAGTGTGTATACACAGGAGATATTCTTTAAAGTTTATTTTCCTTGTGTATACACTACTACTTTGTTTTAATGAATAATTTCTAGGCTATTTAATAGACGCAGAGCTAAAATTCAAATAATGCAGCAGTTAACAGGAGTAAGGTAATAAAAGGTATTTATAAGAGCTTTAGAGAAACCACAATAATTACCTATATCTAACTTTATTAGTTTGAGAAATATGACCATTTAAATAATGTATTCAGGTATACTTGGTTAGTAAAAAGTAATGCAACTCTTAATTATCTTTATGGCTCTCTGCAGATGGGTCGCGTGCAACAGCGGCGCAAACGCGATTTTACGGGTTTCGAACAGCACGAACGCATATTAGCGTTTCCGATCTCAGCAAGTTCCTTAGTAAACAAATGCAATACAGAACCGTTTTGCATTTGTTGTGTGATTGTGTAATTCATATGTTTGTGTCTTGTTTTCACACGGAAAATAAGTGTAACCCTAAGGAATTTTTTAGACCAAATATGGATTTGTTTAATATTACATTGTGGAGGAGATTAAAAACGTCCTGAGACTATTATTAAAGTTTAAACCCATCCGGTGTCTGTACGGTGTCGCCACTTCGAACACGTATATAAGCGTACATACTGTCGAAAGCCTGTCGAATCTCTGTTTCGCGCTAAAACGACCCATGTGCGGAGGACTAAAATCACTAAGCAACATTTACCAAATTTGGTATCTGGAAGTAATGGACATGAAGAATTATAAGTGATGTCGGCACCATTACCAGATTTTCCAAATTTGTGCTACATACATGTATATCTTTTTTTTTTTTAAGAAATGGCCCAATTATTTTCATGGCAATAAATTGCGCAGGACAAATTTAATGAATTCTCAATTTTAAAATTTTATTTTACTACTTACCAAGATATAACAGCACCACATTTTAGGATAAAAGTTCAGTTGCACTATGCACTCCAATATCTCTTAAACAGCTTAAGCTGCGTTTACAAATTTTGGTATTTGAAAGTTTTTGGCAAGTATATTGAAACAGTGATATCATTATTGTTGCCATATTCTCTAGTTTTGCCTCAAGGTTTTACTTCTTATAAATCTCTTTCTAAAGGGAACGGGCACATTTAAGAAAAGCACTGTATATTTAAATCTTGATCTCTGTCACATAATTAAGTTTGGCTTAAGTAGTAATCGTAAACCCTTTTATATCAATATCTTATCGTGTAGAATTTGAGCTATGTTGCCAGAGGGCATTAGAATTACCTATAAATAGAACAATAGCTTTGTTCGTTTTATCTTTAAACTGTCCTTAAAAGAGATGATACTTAATGTCCTCTATAAGCGGTTTCTACAGCTTGCCCCGGTTTATTTAATATTTATTTATTTGTTTGGGGTTAAATTTAGTAATTGAAATTTGACCCTCTTCTTGACGACAGATCAATCTGAAATTTGATACACACCTTAATCTTGATGACAATACAATACGATAGATCATATATGGGTATTAAATGAAAAACTTGATGGATACAATAGAGCTTACTATAAAAAAGTTAGTCCAAGATGGCCGCAGCCAACATGACGAATTACATATTTTCCACAACTACCTTAATATGGGTATCTACTGAAAGCGCTTGATTAGTGGGAATAGAGTTTATTCTAGAAAAATAAAATGGTTTTTCAACGGTATATTATGTAGGTATATTTACTAATCTAAACAAAGAATTCTTTTACTTAGAATCGGGTTCCAAGCACAGGTCTCACACCCAATGTATAGAAGAATGGAATTGTAACAAATTATTAGGAAATAAACTATGTTATAGCATGGCACTAAATAAGGTGGCTGCTCCGTTTGTGTCGGCAGCACGTCGATCACCAGGTTAAGCAATTGAAGTGCGCGCCATACCTTGGATGGGTGACCGGGCCCTTTGTCGGTTTTGGGCAACGGCACGCGCGATGTTCTACTCGAGGTGAGCAAACAGGGCAGTCATTGGGGGCGGGCCATGGGGGCCATTCCCCTTAATGCCCCATTCTTTGTATTTCATACACATGTAATGACAAATGTAGGCATTTTGGGCATTTAATGATGATATACCCGAGGTAGGGTGATCATGGAATTGAAAAGTGAGAAGTAAGGACCTTATTTCTCACTTATACAATAAAAAGTAGGTGATTTTATTATTGGTCCAGTCAATACTTCATTCAGATTGGTGCGATCGGATAGCTAGAACTACCGAATTATTCTTAAGCTTTTATAGCACATAAAAACAGTTTAACCTAACTTTTAAAAATAATGTATTTATGTAATAAAACAATATGATCCGAATAATTTAAAAAATTGTAATATAAATATTTGTAAAAAATATTCATCCCAGTTTTCTTCTCTCACTCAAAAATTAGTTTTAATAAATTAATTTAAGCAAAATACTTTTTCTTAAACAAACATAAAACTTAAACGTTCGTAACGGTGACTCTTATTAAACTTAAGAACGTGTTGACATATTTAGAGAGGCTGCCGATCAATCAACAATAATCAACATAATTATTGGTGATTATTAAAATTATTATATGAATAACTGTATCCTCAGCTTTAGCTATAAAAGGAATCTTGTTAAAGAGAAAATTTTAAAGAGTTTACAGAAGAAACTTTTTAATAACTTTAAGCAGCCCTGTTGCTCTTAAAGCTTTTATTATTATACAGGGCGATTCAAAAACATATGCCATCGCTTAAGGGTGATTCCTTAGCCAAAAATAAGACAAAAATGTCATATGAACATGGGTCCACAAATACTTTGTTTCCAAGATACAGGGCGTTTTTTTTTTTTAATATTTTTTAAAACTTCTTCAGCGATTTGTGCTAGAATTTGGGACATAAGGTACATTTACTAGTAGGCATATTTTGACTATAAGGAAAATTGCTATATTTTTACGTGAGGCGTACTTGTGGGGTAGACACAAAATATTTTTTTAATTAAAACATGTACGCCACTGATTTTAATAAATTTTGATAGCGCAATTAAATACTTTACTAAATGCTTAACAAAACTTGTCTCTTAGCATTTTTCTCGAATTTCGTTTGGTTTTCGGGATATTAGCGATTTTAATACGGGCTGAAAACATCAAAGAAGGCTTTTGAAAAAAAACAATTGCTTTAAATTTGACAAATTGGCTATTGTATTACTACTATTGTTTTATCAAAATGCCTTTTATTAATTATAGTTTGTCTGAGTTAATTTATGGTAAAACCAGACAAAATTCAAGAAAAGCCGTCACACTTTATGCTGAGAGATACCGCTACGAAAAGCCCCTAGTAAAATCATTTTTGAGTACATCGTAAGGCACGTTCAAGAGAAACTGGTTCTTCTAAACCTGTGAAAGCAAATTCCGGGCTTTCGACATTTCGTGGTCCAGTTCAAGTTGAAGAAGCACTACTAAATTCGGTAGAACGGGATCCTAATATTGTAATCCGGAATAATTTCCAATGAACTAGGAAACATTTTTCAGGCTTCGGTGTGCGAGTTTTGCAAGAACAACAACTAAAACCATATTATTTACAAGGGTACAAGAACTTTACCCAGGGATTATGGCCCTAGACAAGTATTTTGCCAATGGTTTCTCAGATCAGCTGCAAAATGACAGGCGTTTTTCTAAATATGTACTTTTACTGACGAGGCATCTTTCACACGAATAGAATTATAAACTTTCATAATAACCCATACATGGCGGAAGAAAACCCTCACGCTTTGCAGGCAACAAATTTCCAACATCAATTTTCTTTAATATTTGGGCTGGAATTGTTGGAAATGAAATTATCGGACCTGTAGTTCTACCGAATAAATTAAATGGAGCGTCTTACTCTATGGTTCCAACATGACGGAGCACCACCACATTTTGCGGCTGAAGTAAGAAGATTTTTAAATGAAGAGTATGGTCCTCGCTGGATTGGTCGTTGAGGACCAGTCGCATGCGCCACCGAGGTCACCAGAAATCGATCCCGTAGATTTTTATCTCTGGAAACATGTTAAAGAAATTGTTTACAAAGGGGTCGTGAGTACGAGACAGGAATTGTTACAAAAGATAGAGGGGCATTTGAAACAATAAGACAAAGCGTACTATTTGCGCAAAAGTACGCAAATCTTTAAGACGAAGACTAAGAGCATGCAACGAAGCTGAAGGGGGACATTTTCAGCATCTCATTTAGCCACTTTTTATATTAAATTGGAGGTTAGTTTTTTTCTTTTTTTTAAATTAAAGCACTCTTTGATGTTTTTATAACTTAACGTAGATGGAGGTCAGTAGCTGCAGCCCGTATTAAAATCGCAAATATCCTGAAAACCAAACGAAATTCGAAAAAATGCAAGTTTTGTTAAGCATTTAGTAAAGTATTTAATTGCGCTATTAAAATTTATTAAAATCAGTGGAGTACATGGTTTAAATAAAAATATTTTGTGTCTACCCCCTAAGTACGCCTCTGGTAAAAATATAGCAAATTCCTTATAGTCAAAATATGCCTACTAATAAATGTACCTTATGTCCCAAATTTTAGCCAAATCGCTGGCGTAGTTTTAAAAATATTCAAAAAAAGAAATATTATAAAAATTAAACGCCTTATATCTTGAAACAAAGTATTTGTGGACCCATGTTCATATGACATTTTTGTCTTACTTTTGGCTAAGGAATCTCTCTTTAAGCTGATTAAATTTATTTTTTGAATCACCCTGTAAAAAACATTAAATCAATACTAATTTTAAATTTTAATAACGTATGGAATATGCAATTATTCTAAAACACTTTTTTCTTTTAAAATTTTATACCGGTTGTATAAAATGAAATAAATTTTGAGAAAATGAAGCCTCGCAGTTGGGAGTTAGTTCTGATATAAACCATAAAGAAACATGTATCTTCTTTAAAAAGTGTCAAATTTACCTTATCCTATAGAATAAAGTGCAATAATATCGGAAGCTTTTATTAGGCCTAATATTAATTTATATTTTTTAATTATTTAGTGATATTTTTATAACAATACAAA
Organism: Listronotus bonariensis; assembly: GCA_014170235.1. Lineage (NCBI taxonomy): Eukaryota > Metazoa > Arthropoda > Insecta > Coleoptera > Curculionidae > Listronotus > Listronotus bonariensis. Next base: position 15,909 of record JACEGR010009152.1, read on the forward strand.
GTATAGGCTTTACATTACTATATATTACACAAAATTAATTATTATTCGGCGATTTTCATATACGTAGATTTAGAAAACCGCTGGACGGCGGTTTTTTTCTGATAATTAAGCAAAACCGCTGGCGATTGTTTAGCCAGTGCTTTTTAAAATTTGTAGTACTTGATAATAAATTTTAGTATTGCAAAATCGTCTGTCACTATCATTGGATTTTTTTTTAAATAATATAATTAAAATTTAGGACATATTTTTGTGTCTGTCAAATAGGTGACATGACTTCGTAGACATTTTGCAGGCTGACTGGACACACCCATTGGCGAAGTCTGGCTTTTACTAATATAAAATATAAAATTTGATCAAAATATAATATTATTTTTTATTATCACTAGCCGAAAAACCTCAAACCTGGAAAAATATTTAAAAAAATATATATATTTTTTTACACAAGGTTGTATTTCCTAAATTACTAAAAGCGTTTCTTGCAAAGGCTAGCACTTGACCTATTGTCTGGCTTTTTTTTAGCCTGTTAAGGTAAGGGTCTTTTTTTTGCTTTTCAAACTTATTTTTGGCGATTTTCCATTTATAAACTAGGTTAAAACATAATTTATCCATTGCATTAACCCCCCTTCCCCAGGAAATTAAATTATCTACGCCAGTGGGTAAATAATCGTTTTGTGTCATTAATATTATTTAGTAAGCATAAAAAATTGTTAACTTAATTGCAACAAAATATAAATATTTTTAACTTATAGAAAATCATGAGTAAAATAATTTAGTTTTAAAATTGTTTATTAATTACTCTAATAAAATTTATATACACCTATTTAAAAGTGGATATTTGAAAAATAGATAAATAATTAGAAATAGTAGGTGGCATTTCCGCGAGTTGCGTTTACTCCCACTTAATAATATAATTTTAGGTAATTTTAAAGTAGCTTGAGTTGTGCTACTTAGAACTTTCTTGGGCAGTATTATTTGCCAATTCAAGAAAAAGAGATGGTCCAATGCGAGATCAAGAGCATTATTCTATCATAGAAGGGTTCAATTCAGTTCCCTGTCTAATGGCTACCTACTAGTGTTCAATACACTGAAACTCAATACAAAGCATCGAGCATACACATCGTGCCAGCTCAATGTGTTCAGGAGAGTGTCTGTAAGTTAAACACTAGTAGGTTAAGATAAGACAAAGAAAAATTCTGAATAAAAACATATTCTTTATAGGACGACGTGTTTATATACATGTGTATACCATGTGTATACATATCGTGGCAGTTCAATATCTTCAAACTGACTTTTTAAACACTAGCAGGTAGCGATTAGACATAGAATACTTGCATGGAACATTTTGTATTACAGGGTTGACCAACTTGTTTAGAACCAAGATCGACTTTTCACTGAGGACACCCAGTGCTATCTACCAATCAAATACATAGGCAATTGAAACATACCAAATGTTATATTTAAAGAATTTCGGACTTTATTTTTAATTATTTCCACAACGTTTCGGGCAGTTTTATCTCTGTCCGTTTGAGTTTATTTATATTTTTTGACTTGCCACGATTAACTAAACTAATAGTCGCGATCAACCGGTTGGCCACCCAAGCCGTATAAGGTGACGTATCGGTCTCGCTTTGTCGTTGCTTCAGACCATCTTCTTTCCACGCATTGGCAAGCATTGTCCGTGAAAATTTAAATTGAAAGCTTTTTATATCAGTTTGATAAAAAATGGCTTTACTTATTAAAGTGATTTTAAACGTAGTATTTAATAAAGTCAAGCACATCGCCCCACAAAAGTTATTTTATTGCGAGCCCTTTATAGGATTTTGCCCATGAAGACTTGTGTGAAGCCAATTGCAAAGGGTAGGTGTCAGGTCTGTATATAAGGTATTTTCAAAGTTAAGCCATTCATTTTAACAGACAATTTTTTAAGTAATTATTATACAGATTTTTTTGCAAACAACTAAATCTTGGATCTTTTCGTAAATCATATTTTTTTCGGAATGCCACTTTATTCTCAATAAAAATAAAGACCCTACGTTATTACTTTTTATACTTTACGTAATATTACCTATAAATAATGGTTTATCACCATCTTTAGATAAATGTATGTATGTGAAGTCCATTTAGTTTTTACCTTTACTGATTTCAAATCGCTCAAAACACGCACAGACGGAGCGACAGCAAATTATCGGGTTATCACAATTACCGGATTATGTCGGGGGCTATTAAAATGATTTCGCACCATTTTACAACATTCATTCGCATATTTCACGGAATTTTATTACGAAAAATAGCTGCAAATATTTACAGTTATTTTGCCGGTATCAGTGAGAAGTAAAAATTATCGGCATTTATTATTTATTTATACAGTATGTTCACAAATGGACTTAACTATACCTGTATTTTTTAGGTAATTGTCTCGAAAGTGTCCGCAACTCCGATTGTGACAAAATTTGTTGTACGGGGGTTTTGGGGCGCTGATCACGAATCTATAAGAACTTTTAGTCGAAAATTTTTCGTTTTCGACATATCCAGCATCAAAGTTGTGATTTAAACTAACCTTATTTTCGCTCTATTCCGTCTTCATTTTGCACGAAATTCGTGTTATTACACTAAATTGGCACACAATATTTCATTCAACATTATAAAACCTTTTTAAAGCATTTATTTAATTGATTTTTTGCGATTTCTTGTAATATTTTAAAAGCTTTACTTAAAATCAAGTTGACATACACAAATGTGTCTGTATGGTTGCAGCTTTTAGAAGTAATTTTTTTAAATTTAATAAAAGAAACCTGTAAAATAAATTAAAAACATGTTTTTAAAAGGTGTTTATAAACTATTGTGTGTCAGTTTGAGTGTTTTATCAAGAATTTTGTGCAAAAGGAATATAATCAATATATGATTAAATTGGTTTGGAATTTTGATAATGGATATCTCAACAATGAAACGATCCCGACTAAAAATTATTTTTTTAGATTCGTGATCAGAGCCCCAAGAAACCCCGTACACCAAATTTTCTCAAAATCAGGTTGCGAACACTTTCAAGACAATTACCTTTTTTATTCTTATTATTTTTAAAAAGCTATTCTTTATAAAAATGTTTGCATTAGCTGAAATAAAAAATAAAAAAGAAATAGATATATACATTAACCGATGCTGGTAATTTCTTTAATGATCTATAAACTCATCTCAAAAATAGCCAGTCATACTCATAACGTCAAAATTGGATTAGTCATACTCATAACGTCAAAATGGGATTAGTAATACTCATAACGTCAAAATGGGATTAGTCATACTCATAACGTCAAAATTAGATAAATGCTAAGGAAGAAGAGCATTTTTTCCTAATGCTAGATTTTCTGGTCACTTCCGGTGCTACATAAAAAATAATTTACACTTTCACTTTTAGGCACTCTCAAAAATATCCACCGATTTGTTGAGTTTTCAAAGTAATATTTTTGCGAGTTTAAATCACTCTGTATGTCCTACGGCAATTTTTAATACAGATTTTAGCATTTAAAATAAAAGCAAACATTTTTATGAAGAATAATGTTTTTAAAATATGAAAAATAAACTATAATAACTTTAATCAAAATATAATTTGGCTTTTCTCCAGAATAGAATAAGAAAGTTTTTAGAAAATTAAAACTTTTTGGAATATAAGGAACTATTCTGGAGAAAAGCCAACTAATATTTTGTTTAAACGTAATCATAATTCATAAAATAAGTTTAATGGCAAAATATCAGTATCTAACCCATAACTCAAAAACAAAAAAACAAGTATATATGTTCATGTTTCACGAAATTTTCCAAACCGCATACGCAAGTAATATGCTTCACTTAAGCGGCTTATATTACAGGGAACTGTATTACCGGTAAATTAGCATCACATTATCGATGATCAATGATTTAATGATCGGTCATTTCCGGATAAATGCCTTAAGGAAAGACGAAACTGCAGTAAAACATTCATACCTAAATGATCCTTTAATGCTTGATTGAAATAACAAAAAATAAAGTAATAAAGAGTTTTCCATGTATTAATAATTCTTCAGGCACTTTAATTTTTATCTTAAATTTGAGGCATTAAATTTCCATAATTAAATTTTAGGAATTCCTTAAAACTTTCTGTCAAATAAATTAAATAGCATTAACAACCTTTAAATATATTTTTTTGTTCCATAAAGTGAGATCTTTGAGCCACACCCAATATACAGCATCAGGTAAAGTCGAAACATTGACTGGCAATGCGTAGAAAAAAGAACAGTCTAACACGTGTAGAATACGAACAGATAAAGACTAAATAAATATTTCCGGTATGTAAATAACATGACACATCGCACAGTAAGGCACTTCGCACATGGGTCGCTAAAACAGCGACGAGTTAGAGATTCGACAAGCTTTCGACAATGTGTACGCATATATACGTGTTTGAAGTGGCGACAACCGTTGAGAGACGAGCATACGTTTAATGGTCAATTTTACTTTATTCCCAGCCAATGAAATCATATATCGATCGGAGAGCGCCAATGTTACCGAAAACCGACCGCGACGACCCAGAAACTACTCCTTTGAATTATCCCACTGGGTCCAAGAGTGACATAATAGAGCATTCTAAGACAAGTACGTAAAAGCTGTTCGGTAGGATTCAGATCCTACCGAACATTATTTGACGAGATAAAATAGTTATTTTTGTATCAAGGGCGTAAAATAGCACTTTTACGCCCGCGGCTGAAATCAATCAACTGTGGGCGTAAAAAGTGCTTTATGTCAGACCAGGTGCAAACAATATTTTTTATACGATTGAAATTAAAATACCAGCATTCTCGGTAGTTATTTTTTCCTTATTTTTGTTTATCGGATAATTTTGCCGATGTTACTATCTAGGCTCGTTTAGAAGTGAAATTATTGATTAAAGAATGTTACCTACCTACGAAATAATTACATAGTGGTGTCAACACAGTTGTCAAAAAAATGTTTTTTTTTTAATTATGAGCCAAAATAATTCAGAAATAAAAGAAGCTGCAGAGAAAGTCTGCCCAGAGTTGTTACCAGAAAAGTTAAGACTAATTCATAAAAATCTATTCGGTGATTTCTTGAAAATGGTGCAAATTACGAATGGTTCATTCCATAATAAAAAGTGCGTTGCTTGTAAATGCAGGCGCGTTTTGATACTTTCTTCTTGTCCTAGGAAGTAGTACAATGGGGGGTGTAAAATTGAATTTTACGCCCGGTCGTACAAAAAAATAAAATATTGACTGCTTTTTCTATTTTATTTTGTTGTTGTTGTTTCTCGATATTCTTTTAAAAAGTATAATTATAAAGAAGCACAGGATGTTTCTCTATTTCCTCCAACAAACCTAATATTAAACAACAAATCCGCTTTTGATATAATATAATCACCACTAATTTTCTCGTGTAAAAACCAGACACAAACATATGAATCACACACTGTAAAACAAAATACAAAACGGTTCTGTATTGCATTTGTTTACTGAGGATATCGAAAACGCTAATATGCCTTCGTGCTGTCAAAGCTAAAAATCGCATCGCTGTTACACCGACCTATCTGCGGAGAGCCTAAGTCGATATGCAGAAAAAATTCAGAATTAATATTTTCATTAGTCACTAAAATGTATTATACATATGTAAAATAATGCATTTACATATATAATATTAGTGGCTTTTTCTTTTGTAACTTATCTCAGCTCTGCAAAGCAAAATCTTAGCTGAGCTAAATAGAAGAGGAGCAAAAGGAACCATTTTGATACTCCTCCAAATCCTCAACATCTCTTATAACAATAGAAATAATAAAAAAGTAAATACCAAGTTCAAAAACGAACACCCTTTAAAGCATTCCTAACTCCTCGAAATGGATGCAGGAATACGTCTGACTGTTACGCTGACCTTCAATAACGTAGGCAAAATCTCTTTAAGTAAGATATCCGGCTTGCCAGAGCCGCGGCGAGGGGGCGGTATCATTCTTGGCTGAGCTGAGTTCCTATTTTAAAAAGAAACTATCATCTAAGCAGCCGACTTAAAATTAGTTATAATTTGATGTAAAGAGAGAAGCAACAAATGTTTAAAGTATTGCTTTCTGTATTATGAAAATTTTACCTACTCCCATTATCAATAATATTATTTCAGTGCAATAAGACTAATACGATTTTTGTCCCAGAAATTTCTATCACTTAACTAATAGTTATTTATTAGATAAGTGAGTTATATTACATATAAGTCACGCAAGAAAAGTTTAACTCTCGGCCCGAAGGGCGAGAGATGTAATTTTCTTAAGTGACTTATATGTAATAACTCACGTGTCTAATACAAAATTTTATCCAACACTTTCGTATAAATCGTTTTTAATATCGAAAATAATTTGAAAACGTCATCCATTATTTGTTACTTGTCATTGTCAACACCAGCAACAAAATTTTGTATTTTTGGAAAGCAAGCTTGTTTGGTTGTAATGCATTTTGTTGGTAACTACGGGTTTGTTAAAGTCTATAATTCACTAGTGAGCTAAAGGGTACTTTAGCTCACTAGTGACTTATAGTACACTTTATATCCTCAAAATCTGATCAATTATGTAGATATTATATGTACGTGTTGGATAATAATAATATTTTATCCAACATTTACATATAATATCTACATAATTGATCAGATTTTGAGGATATAAGTGTACTATAAGTCACTAGTGAGCTAAAGTACCCTTTAGCTCACTAGTTAATTATAGACAATACAAATTTTGTTGCTGGTGTTGACAATGACAAGTAACAAATAATGGATGACGTTTTCAAATTATTTCGATATTAAAAACGATTTATACGAAAGTGTTGGATAAAATTTTGTATTAGACACGTGAGTTATTACATATAAGTCACTTAAGAAAATACCCTCTCGCCCTTCGGGCTCGAGAGTTAAACTTTTCTTGCGTGACTTATATGTAATATAACTCACTTATCTAATAAATAACTTAATCTCTTTACCTTAAGTATACATAAGCAAGCTTTACAGTTTAAAAAGCCTTATTTTGCTTAAAACGACAAGCAACAGAATTTTTGTGAATTTAAGTTATCTACTTTTATAGACTGACTTTACTGAAACTCTTTTAAACCCATAAGTTTCGGCTGGCGCTGAAAGTGTACCTCAATACACGGTACAACTCGGAGGCGACAAATTACGAGGATGTAACTACAACAAAGATGTATGAAGCAAAATTACAGGTATGTTTACGCGTCGTGCAGCATGCTTTGCCCACAAGTTTGTGTGTTGTCGCTGGCACGAGCACGGTAATGGGATTCAGAACTTTGCCTGATAATGGGTAGCCGTTCGGCAAGCTGGGAACAGCAAACATTGACCATGAAAGCCATTGAAACCTGATATTTTATCTAGAGACACTAAATCTGCAGAATTTTGAATTAATCTGTTGGGCATAGCATTGGGTTGTAACTATCTATCCATCTGGCTATGGATGTAACGGAATCTTTGAGCCTAATTTTTAACCAAGCGTCCAGCTATTCGATTTCTTTGAAACTTTTGCACACGTAGTAGGGACCCATGACAATGCAGTAATCTGCAAACAGTATTATCCCGTTATCACGGCTTTGGATCGCCAGGAAAAAAAAATTCCATTATATTATTATTATACCACTGCTTGATACCACCAAGTTGTCATCACAGTCACCTGTACGTGCCAGTGGTGTCAAACCACCGGCCATTTCAAAAGAGTTCGATCTGAATCGATTTTACTCAAATTTTTATGATTAGGTTATTTTCAGAAAGTCCATCTGCAAAACTTTGCTACTCTTGACAAAATGGCGAAAAAAATTTTTGAGTGGGTTGCCATCTGTTGGCAACTTATTCAAGCTTTTTATACATACATAAATGCGCATCGAGACTAAAAATGAAAAATAAGTAATAGTTCTAAAAAGCTAAAAAAACACGCTTTTATATGCAAACCGAGACTAAAAATCAGAAAATAATTTTTCATTAAAAAAAATATTGTCACTTCACAGTAAAAAGCGTGGGGTTGCATTTTCACTTTTTTCTTAGCTTTTCCATCATTAGATATTGGCAAATATAATAATTATAACATTTAATATATTAAGCACGCACACTTTTTGCTATAGTGACAATATTTTTTTAATGGAAAATTATTTTCTAATTGTGAGTTCGGTTGCATGTAAAAGCGTGTTTTTAGTTTTTAAACGTGACTGTTTAGGGTGTCATTAGAGTCAAAAACAGTTAGAAATAGACATAACAATGCACTAATAATTAACCATAGACTCCAAAGATGTAAGTTATAAATAAGGGTCTTCTATTTAAAAAATGCAGCAATTATGGCAGCGTCAGTATTGTGTTTGCGTGATATTGTTATTACAATTTTTAAATTCTTTGAGGCTAAATACACTTGGTAGCTTTAAAATATACTGGGAAAGTAAAAATGGGTTATTTCCCCTTTTAAAATGTAATATCCTGTATTATAATACAATACATGTTTATTATAAATTAAAAAATAGGGTCATTATTAAAGAATTGTTAACTTTCTATAATGTATCCGACACTTTTTTGTTTTGCTTGATTCTTGTTAATTTTCTCCAACAAGAAGTAAAGTACGATCGACTATACCCACACATTTGAAGACTTTGGTTTTATAAACGGCAATAAAATGTCATAATAAAACTTAATTTTCAATTTACAGACATTAAGGTAGCCACTCCGCTTTGAAGTGGAGATTAATAAAACTATTCAAAATGTAAAAACGTGGTTGGTTTAACATCATAAAAGTAATCAAAACCCGTCGCGGGTCTACTTTGGGTATTTTCCTTAATAATTATGTTCAAACTAGCGCCTTTTTGACACCCAGTCAAGTGTGAAATAGGGTGCGTCTTCATTTTGTTTGTTTTTAAATGTGATGATGATTCCCACATACAGAGATGGATTTAAAAATTTTAACATAACATATCGTCTTTTTAAACGTACTTTAAAAGAGCGGGATCCGATTTACCATCTGTTTACCGGGTAATAAAAAACTAAAAAAAAACCGACTTTAAAAAATTAATAAAATCCATAATATAAGTAAAAAGCTTAAAATAAAAAATATTTTTTTTTTATCTTTGGACAATCAACGAAGGCTGAAAGCCTCAAAATACTAACGTACCGTGGGTGTCTCTAGCAAGGTAAGAGAAAGTTTGTTAACACGGGACTTAAAGAAACTTGAAGATTTGTGGGGGAAGGGAAAGACATCCGCTGGCAGTGGGTTCCACAGTCTAGAAACTCTAGGGATAAAAGAACGAACAGAAATGGGCAGTTCGGGGCCTGTCCAATTGAACTGCATAAGGGATGCATACGCGCGGCACCGGTTTCTCTGTTGGGAGCTGCAAAGAGGAGGACTATACTGGATAATCTCGTCGTGGAGCAGAAGCCGTCAAAGTATCTATAGAAGAGCTGATAGATCTTCCCACAGCTCAACTCAATGGGCAAGAGAAGGAAGCCCTTGAGGTGTAGTAAAGGATCATTAATAAGACGAACATCCCTTCTTTGAATGGCATCAAGAATGCTGGAGGGTTGTAGGGGATGCCATTCCCCGAACATGAAAATAATATTCCACACAAGGTGCTGTGAAGTGTATAAATTGGAAGGAGAAAAAATACTTTTTGGTTCCGGAAAAAGAAATCCAAGCTTTTTGCAGGCCGTCGGTGGCCTATAGATACAATGTGTTTATGCCAGCTACGGTCATTCTCAAAAAAGCTCGGGTAAAGTATAAAAATATTTTGTTTAGTTAGTTATTAACATTACGTAGTCCTAGCACATTCACATATGCTACTACTTAGTCACTCGACCTTTTTTGTTATTTTTACCTTTTTAGTGAGTTTAATAATTGACTTCGGCCTGATTGAAAAAAAAAAAAAAAAACTGTTTATTTTTGCTTTTTAGTTTATATCATTATTACTAATAAATCGGCAAACATACAATAAAAAACACTACCGCACATCTTTTGGTTAGAAAAGGGCAAATTTTACCCTAAGGTTGTTGATTCTGGTCAGTGCGCCCCTGACCTCTTCTTTTTTCGGCAGAGAAGAATGAAATAGGTCTGTTATCTTCTCGCCCTTGCGATCCTAACTTGGGTTTTTATGGGACCACCGCGAAAGTGCATTATTCTAAATAAAAAAAAAATTGAAATTGGTCCACAAACGCCGGAGTTATCGCGTAATATACACACCCTATTTTTTATACAAGGGTGTCTAGAAATATGTGGGCAATCCCTCGAATTCATATAGAATACATAGAAAGAATGTAATAAGTGCCCATAACATTTTTATCCTAAAGCCCATGAGTGTTTGATGATTTTTTCGCGACAAGGAACATGATTGTGTTTTGGATGCATTAAATTGAACGAGATTTTTGGCGCCCCAATCCAATATCAAATTGAGATCCTGTGAAAGAGATATCTGCATCGCCCTGCGTTTGCTTTCCAAGTCGGGTTGAGAGATTGGTTTGGAAACCTGAAAAGTGGAGTGAAGGGTACTATCGTCAGCATAACTATGAATGGGATTGGTTGTGGAAGAAAGAAGGTCGTTGATGTGAAGAAGAAACAAAGTTGGTGCTAGTACTGAACCCTGAGGCACTCCAGCATTAATTTCGTGAAAGCTTGAAGAGTGGCCATCAACAATGACTGATATACGTCGATTAGAAAGATAACTGGAGAGCCAAGAGCAGAGTTTAGTTGGAAGACCGTAGGAGGGAAGTTTATTAAGAAGTGCGTCATGCCAGACTTGATCGAAAGCTTTAGATATATCAAGAGCAAACGATCTGGGACTCACCTAGAAACTCAAGAGACTTGTTCCAGTTGTGTGAAACGAAGGAAAGAAGCAAAACCTGGCCACTCATAAGCAAAGGATGGGTGTTTGATGATTTTTTCGCGACAAGGAACACGATTGTGTTTTGGATGCATTAAATTGAACGAGATTTTTGGCGCCCCAATCCAATATCAAATTGAGATCCTGTGAAAGAGATATCTGCATCGCCCTGCGTTTGCTTTCCAAGTCGGGTTGAGAGATTGGTTTGGGAACCTGAAAAGTGGAGTGAAGGGTACTATCGTCAGCATAACTATGAATGGGATTGGTTGTGGAAGAAAGAAGGTCGTTGATGTGAAGAAGAAACAACGTTGGTGCTAGTACTGAACCCTGTGGCACTCCAGCATTAATTTCGTGAAAGCTTGAAGAGTGGCCATCAACAATGACTGATATACGTCGATTAGAAAGATAACTGGAGAGCCAAGAGCAGAGTTTAGTTGGAAGACCGTAGGAGGGAAGTTTATTAAGAAGTGCCTCATGCCAGACTTGGTCGAAAGCTTTAGATATATCAAGAGCAACGATCTGGGACTCACCTAGAAACTCAAGAGACTTGTTCCAGTTGTGTGAAACGAAGGAAAGAAGATCTGCTGTAGATCTCTTGTGACGAAATCCGTATTGCCTGTCATGTAAAATTTTATGTTTTTCTAAGTACCTAAGAATTTGCGAGTTAATGGATTTCTCCATTACTTTACAAAGCATTGAGAGAAGTGAAATGGGTCTATAGTTGGATGGAAGAGATTTAGATCCTTTCTTGGGAATAGGCTGGACACGTGCAGCTCTCCAGCTGTCTGGAAATATACCCGTGTCATAAGAAATTCGAAAGAGCCTGGTTAAAATAGGTGCAAGTTCAGGAGCACATTTTTTTAAAACGATTGCTGGTATTCCATCTAGCCCAGACGATTTCTTGGTGTTAAGAGAAGAAAGGATACGCTTAATGTGTTTAACCTTAAAAATAATATTGGGCATTTTGTGAGGAACTGGGGTAACAGTTGGAATTGGATGATTGACAGGTGGGTGAAGGGTTGAATTGGCAGCAAATTGTTTAGCAAACAGTTCGGCCTTTCCCTTAGATGTAGAAATAATTTCATCTTCCAAAGTTAATGGTGGAAAAGAACTGGTACAGAAATTCCTACTGATGTTTTTGGCAAAGGACCAGAAGGATTTGCTGCCATTTGAGCAAGAAAGTACTTTGTTTTTTATACGGTTATCAAAGGAGTCCTTGGCGTCTGAGATTGTTTGGTGGTAGTGGTTTCTTGCTTCAATGCTGGCCAGTCGGTTTTCTGGACTAGGATCCTGTAGAAACTTCTTGTGAGCCTGAACTTTTAAAATTCTAGCTTTGTCACATGTTTTAGTGAACCAAGGTTTGTGATTAGAGGGTTTGATGGTTTTCTTGGTGTGAGGTACATAGGTTTCAACGCCCAATAGAATTGACTCGGTCAGTTGGTTACAGATTTCGGAAGGATCCTGGGAAGGGAAGCAGATAGTGTCCCAAGGGTACGTGGCGAAAAAGTCCCTAAGGCCATCCCAGTCGGCTGAGTTGTAGTGCCATACGGTGCGTGGTGGCATGGATTCATTTACCTCAGGATGTACAGAGTAAGATACAGTAACCAAGCCATGATCTGAGCGACCTAGAGGGGCAGTAACAGATGCTTCATAAAGTTCAGGGTTAGAAGTAAGAAAAAGATCTAAGGGGTTTGAGCTATAATTTGGCACTCTAGGAAAGTAGGTAGGAGTCATAATAAGGTTGGTAAGAGAATTACTGACTGCGAAGATTTCGGCTGCTCTGCCTTGAGGGTCAGTTTTTGAGGAGCCTAGCCAATCCTTATTATGGACATTGAAATCGCCAAGCACGATTACTTCGGCCATTGGAAACTGGGAAATGATACTGTCGATCTTTGTTGAAAGAAAGTCAAAAAATTCGACATAGGAATTGTCAGATGGAGATCGGTACAAACAACAGATAAATTTAGTAGAAGACCTAAGGGAAAGTTTGAGCCAAAGGACATCGGGCCTACCCGATTCAAGATTAGAAACTCGAGCACAAGCCAGATCGTTGCGAACGTAAGCACACACGCCCCCATGTGGGCGAAAAGACGAAATAAGTTCGTAGCCTGGGAAGAGAAGGTGGTTGGTTGAAGTTTTAGAACTTATTTGTGTCTCCGTTAGAAAGAGTATGTGGGGCTTAGATGACTCAAGGTGATGGTGAACGGAGTTTATATTGGTGTTAAGCCCACATATATTTGCAAAGGAAATTAAACCTTTCGATGAAGGCCCCCGGATGCACCCCTCGCCCGGAGATCCGAATGGAGGGGTATTTTACCTCCGGAATGTTTTACTCCCGGGTGTGCCGCCATCATTTTTACATAATTTTGGGGTGAAAGGAAAAAAAGAAAAGAAAAAAGAAGGAAGAAGGAAAACTGACTCACTTACCCAGAACCCGAAACGTCCGTTAGGACTTCACGGGTCCTTTAAAGGGTGAGTGGGGTGGTACCTCCTCAGGCGAGGAAAGCTCCTCTACCACCTACCATCCACCATACCA
>JACEGR010009153.1:0-29292 GCA_014170235.1 Listronotus bonariensis
AGGGTAAACGCTACAGTTGTTGGCACCCTGACAGTTATTGGTACATTCTGAGTAAAATAATAAAATTTAAGGTGTATTCAATATTTATTAAAATGACAATAATTTTAATATCATCTGACAACATTGCTTTGTAACATCACAGTTAACACTGCGACCTAACCTATAATTTAGTTTGTGTATGGCAGCTGAAAGGGTTGTGTGTCGTTGGTTCTTGTGGAGTCAGGTGAGTTTTTCACAATTTCTTAAGGATTGGTTAGTGATTGGTAGCCCTTAATTATTGTTTCGAGCGGCGCTATTTACGATTATTATTTTTTTCTGTTAGTATAGACAAAAGAAGACTTTATAATCATGAAACAGTCGATAAAATGCGCGGGGAAAGTGTAATTTCTTTGGTGCCAATAACTGTCTTTTACAAAATTGATGAAAATAGTGATTGGCCCAGACTGCCAATAACTATGTTTTATTTGTTAATTTTATTTAAAAGCGCAAATGTATAAAATGCAATAATTTTTTTATTTTAATGCATTATTAGGTACAAAAAACATAAATTTGTAACCTAGACAGTTGTTGGCATGATGCCAATAATTGGTCATACTTAGGGTCAATAACTGTATTTTTTACAGAATAATGCCGAAGGTGTCTAATTCAGAGTCCTACAAAAAAAATATTCTGAAGAGACTCTTAAAAGAGCATTAGAAGAAATTGAGAATGGTGTTAGCAAAAAGGCCGTGGCCAAAAAATATAATATTCCCAGATCTACTTTACAATTTAGAGGAAGTAGCAAGTTCTCTAAAACATCACATGGACCTTCACCAATTTTAACAGAGGCAGAAGAACAGCTCTTGGTCAAATGGGTATCAGATTCTATTAAAAAGGTTTTCCTCAGAGAAAGGAGGACATTCAAATTAGTGTTGAAACTTTTCTTGACGACCATCCTCGCCCAACACCTTTTAAAAATAATTTTCCAGGAGACGGGTGGTACAAGAGTTTTTTGCGTCGAAATCCTTCGTTAACAGAAAGACAGCCAGAAGCAGTAACATCAGCAAGTGCCAACGTAAGTGAATGTGACATAAGAGGATGGTTTGCAAAAATTGAAGATTATTTAACACAAGAACAGCTGTTTGATATTTTAAAAGATCCCAAGAGAATTTTTAACAGTGATGAGACCAACTTTCAACTTTGTCCGAAAACAAAAAATGTCGTTGCACCAAAAGGGTCTAAGAACGTGTATGAAGTCGATAGAGGTCAGGCCAAATCAAATATCACTGTATTATTTACTTTTTCAGCAGCTGGAGAAACCACACCACCCTTACTAGTATATCCGTACAAACGTCTACCTTTTGAGATTAGCTCATCAGTACCAAAAGGTTGGGGTATAGCCTTATCCGAAAATGGGTGGATGAAATCCCATATTTTTTATGAATACATTGGAAACATTTTCTATAAACATCTTAAGCAAAGTAATGTTACATTTCCAGTAATACTTTTTGTAGATGGGCACACCACGCACCTAACTTTACAAGTAAGTGAATTGTGCAAAAAGCTAAATATAGTCCTTGTTGCTCTTTACCCCAACGCAACCCGAATATTGCAGCCGGCGGATGTTTCTGCATTTAAACCCCTAAAGACGTTGTGGAAAAAAGGGGTGAATGATTGGAGAAGAGAACATCCAACAGAATCATTATCCAGGGAAAAACTGGCACCAATTCTGCACAGCGTTTTACCAAAACTAAAGTCCGACTCCATTGCCAATGGTTTTCGTGTATGTGGTTTATTCCCCTGGAATCCCGATGCGGTGGATTATTCAAAGTGCTTGGGAAAGAAAAATAAATCACCTTCTGATTTAAGTGAAATTGGCAATAAATTAACTAAAAAATCTAAGCTATGAAAGGTTTAAGGATATTCTAGGAGAACAAAGGTTAGCCCAATTCAAAGCAAAGGATTTTGCCCATGAAAAAAATGATTCCATAATTTTGTATGAAATATTCAAGTTTTTTGAAAACATAGAAAGTAACGTCCATGAAATGCCAAAAGAATCAAGCCAAAGAGAGGAGCAAGAGACCCCTTTAAACTATTACGTTGACAGCAATGTTGAAATTATTGAAACTAAAAATTTAGAAATTCTTGTTAGTGAGCCTAATGCTGCAGAAAATATTCAAAGTTTTGATTTAAAAGAGCTTCCAATTGTTTTTGCTCCCGCTGAGGCTTCCCTAACTAATAAAGATGTTCAGGAAGAAATGACTACTAGTTTCTTAGAAAAAATAAAACTCCTTTAATAAAACAATATCTTAACTGGCCTGTTACACCGCAGCGAAAAGGAAATAAAAACTCAGAAAAGATACCGTTTGTACTTACATCGGAGGAATGGCAAAGAATACAGACTGAAAAAAAACGTCAAAAGCAAGAAGAAGAAAAAAAAAGGATGAAAGAAAAAGAAAAAGGTTAGAACAAGCTAAAGCAAAAAAACGAGTTTAAGTGTAAAAAGGAAAGTAAAAATAGTAAAAAAATCAAAATTCTTTCTGACCAAAAAGTAGCCATTGATGTAACCAAACTATTAGAAAACAAAACACAGTTGGATGTGACAAGTTCACAACAATTAAAAAAGTCAAATTACCTCAAAATAATTCTTTAGAGGAGGAACTGCAGAAAAACAATAAGAAAACCATTGGTTTTAAAAGATTATAATTTAAATAATCAAGAAGAGACCCCCTTACTTGAAACAACTCTTTCAACAAAGAATGCAGATGCAAATGCAGAAAAAAACCCAGTCATGTTAAACAAATCTGTTTTGATCAAGATGATATTTTTGAAAATAATCAGAAAGCAGTTTCGGGGTTGTGTTTTATCTGCACTTACAATATTACTTCAAAGCATATTGGTATAAAATGTTTTTATTGTGCAAGAGTGTTTCACCCTACTTGTATAAGTAAACAATTTAATATGCCACCAATTGTAAAAACTTTTATTTGTAAGGCCTGTTACAAGAATTGATTTTCAGAAATTATAAACTGAACTCTTAGTTTCTTTCATTTAGCTATTAGGAATATTTCTTTTTCTTTATTTAAAGTATAGAGACCAAAGAATATTTTTTTTTGTTATTACTGTTAAACGAAAGCATATGGTCTTTATATTTTTTATATCCTTTATCATTGGTTGTAATTTTAATTTTAATTTAGTTAAATTTTGGTTTACTATTTAAATTTAAAAAATATATATACAACACTGCATTACTGTACCTAAACCTGCATCTAAGTAGGCATTACATTTAAAATTTAGGTACAAAAGTACACAATAATTTAAAATGCATAACAATTAAGGTTTCCTAAAAATATTCTGATTATTTACGATTGTGTTGATTAAAATTTTAATACAAATTTTCTAAAATGTACCTAGATAGGTAATTCAAACTACATGTGCCAATAACTGTATCACCAAGTGCCAATAATACTAACCAAAGTGCCAATAACTGCAATAATTAAGTATTTTATGTTTAAGATCTATAATAAAAATGTGTATTAAACATAAAATTCTTTTATTTACAAAGTCATATTCCTTAACAATATTAGAATATGTAGTGCAAATAGCCATTTCGATAAAATAATATTTTAATTTTTACAAAATAAAAATAAAATCTGATGTTGCTTAAAGTGCCAATAACTATATAGTTTACCCTAACTATTTTAAGTAAAAAAATTAAAAATACATGTCGGGTAAACAGATTTTAAAAATATTGACAAGTTTATGTTTATGCATAAATTATTATGTTTATAAATTAAGGGTACCTAAAAATTATTGGTAATTATTTACAACAAACCTAAATTGGAAGCTAACCTAAATTCACCATTACTTGTATTCTGTAACTCGATATAAAATACATTTCTAAAAATTGCCATATGATTTACATTGCATAGAAAGAAAATTTCTTCTCTATAGAGCTACAGAGTCCGCCCGCATATTCCCCGATCTTTTTGCACGCAATTTTGGAGTTTTACAGCTAAATTGCCATTAATATCCTATTTGGTCTCTTAAAAACCCATTTTTTAATTACATATCCATTTTTTCATAAAATTGGGAAGCTTCCTTGGTAAGAAACTGGCCGCTACTCCGATTTTGACGAAATTTGGTATACGGGGGTTTTTCGGGTGCTTATCACGAATCTGAAAACCTTTTTGGCAAAAACGGTTTGTTCTTAAGATATCCATGATCAAAGTTGAAATTTAAACTAATCCTATTTTTACTATATTCCTTCTTCTTTTTGCACACAATTCTTTTAAAAAGTAAACTGGTATGCAAAATTTAATTTTACCTTTTAAAACCCTGTTTGAAAAAAATTAAATATTGTATGCCACTTTAGCTAACCCCAAAAATAAACAATTTTTAGCATAAAATTTTCCAAGAATACGAACCTTTGCAATGACTAACGGTAAAAGTGACAACTTGGTCAACTCAAATATATCAAATATATCAAATATATATATATATATATTATATATATATTATATATATATATATATATAATATATATATATATATATATATATATATATATATATATATATATATATATATATATATATATATATATATATATATATATATATATATATATATATATATATATATATATATATATATATACACCCCTTTATCAATACGGCGTCGTATATCCGGGCGCCGCAAATTTTGGACGCCGTTGTGTATGGCGAGGTCCTGTGTAATGACGCCATAAGACTGAAGAGTATTGCAATTGTATATTTTTTTATTTTTTGGTCGTAACACCGATTTTATTAAAATTTAGCATACGAAAGTACTGGCTTTGGTGCACTGATCTCAATTCCACTTTCGTTTTTATTTTGCTGAAACACCTCATTTTTGAATTATGAAGACCCTCTTTGACTTAATCTCAAAACTGCACGGTATTTTTGCATTATTATCTTTCTTCCTAACACTATTTTGATACAACAAAACTAAGTGGTTGGTAATTTATTATAAAACCAAATAGTTTTGCTGTCTCTAGTTTAAGAAATGAATCTTAATTTATAAACTGATATTTCGCTCCCACTGCCGTAACAGTTTTCGTTCAGTTAAACATGGCGGCTAATTTCATTTGTAAATACGGTCCCCTCATTTGACTTGACCAAGTTGTCACTTTTATCGTTAGTCATTTGCAAAGGTTCGTAATCTTGGAAAATTTTATGCTGGAAATTGTTTATTTTTGGGGTTAGCTAAAGTGGCATACAATATTTAATTAAAACAAAATTATTCGGTATATTTTTATTATAAATAAAACCTATATAAAATGTTAAACCCTGTCCTCTTGTTAGTTTTCCGGTAGTTTGTGATGTTTTATTACTGCGCATGCCTACAACAGTAATGCGCAGTGCCCATGTAGAAATTATTATGATT
The DNA here is from genome assembly GCA_014170235.1 of Listronotus bonariensis. Classification (NCBI taxonomy): domain Eukaryota; kingdom Metazoa; phylum Arthropoda; class Insecta; order Coleoptera; family Curculionidae; genus Listronotus; species Listronotus bonariensis. The sequence continues at coordinate 5,407 of JACEGR010009153.1, forward strand.
TTCGTTGTACTTATCCATTTTATTTTTTAAGTCAAATGTTAATAACGGTTTAAAATTTTGCATTTGTAACTTAAACAAAGTAAAGACCACTTGGATCTTTATATTTTAGCATTGGGAATGTGTGGTTGCAAAAAAACAACTTTTAAACCAATGTCATCATTTTCGAAAATCCACTCTGTATTACTATAGTTTACTGCATGAATTAACAAAACAATTTTCCCAAATAATCCAGCCAAAGCGGATTTGGGCGATAACTTTTGCTTATCGCAGGAAATTGTCGATGCGGTGGTGTCAAATGGATATTATACCAGTTAAAGATTCAATTTTCATATAATCTATGTGTAACGTTGAAAGTTTAAAGATACACTTTTTGTTAAAATTTTTAATAATTTATAAGTTTAGATTGTGTTATGTTAATGTTGATATTATTTTAAAATTTATTGCCAATTAAAAAAGACATAAATAAGTTTACAAATATTAATACATACAGTATTTCTATTAAAAGGAACCCTGTATAATTATGTTATAGGTACCCCTTAAAAATCCTAAAACGCGTCAATTTTTATACCGTTAGCCAGATACAAAAATTTTGTCAGTTATTTTCTTTCAGTCTATAACTCGTAAAATGCTTCAAGAGGGTTGTACATAATCGTTGTGAGTGTCAGCTGCGTCTCCGATGATGGAATTGTACAGTGCTCGAAAAAAAGATCAATATTAAACTTGTGTTTTTTAAAATAAGACACCCTGTATATTAGTTAATTTCTGATTTGTAGAAGTAAAAATAATTTAAGTTTTATCAGCGATTCCTACATCAAAACTAAAAGGTTATATAATATTTGGGATTTTTGAAAAATCATGACAAAAACAAAATTTAAATATATCCTACCTTACTCCAAGCTTGACTTTTAAATTATGTTAAGTTGCTAGAAAATTAGGTGTAAAATCACCTACATTTAATTTTTACTAGAAATTATACAGGGTGTTCAGTAACTAATGCTTACCATTATATTAATTTCTGGACACCCTGTATAAATTTTAGTATAAAATTTAAATGTAGGTGATATAGTATATTACATGGGTTGTGTGTGTTTCACCTTTATGGTAAACATCGTTTTAAAACTGCGATTGTTTATTTGCGAGAAAATTGTATTTTTTGAATTAATTAATTGTTGAAAGTTGTGGTACCTGGTTACTAAAGGGCTCAAAGTTTGTGTATTGTGCTTTTATCTCGTTTAATGCAGTTGATTTGTCTCCAACATTACTGTAAGTAAACTTTTTGTCCATGTGTATGCTGACGTCAAAAATTCCAATTAACTAAAGGTGACCATAGACTACATGTTTTACTAAGAAGATTAAAGTTTTGATTTTTATTCCAACAAAAAGTTGAAAATGAGTCGATCTTTTAAGTGCTGTAAAAATAAAGACTTTCAAAACTACTGTTGCATCTTATGTAACTCTATCTTCCATCCAAGTTGTATGGATCGTAACAATGAAGTAATAAAGTTGGGTGGTTATAAAGTTTTTGTTCTTCCGAGTGTCAAGAGCAACATATTAAAATAAAAAATCTAGAAAATACTTATCTTGAAGAAATAGAAAAGTTAAAGTTGTTGATAGCTGACAAGGATAAATGTATTAATAGATTGCAAATGTGTAAAGATAACCGAGATTTTGAAGACGAATTTTCTGAGTCCGATAAAGAACAGCTTGCATCCAAGTTGAAAACTCTAGACCAAAGAGATTTAGATCTTTCCAACAAAATAAAACTATTAAAAGAAAAAGAAGCAGATTTCAACTCTAAGGCCGTTTCATGGAAGGAAACAAAGGATATAAAAAGAGTTAACCAACTTAAATAAAAATTTATTATCGTCCATTACTGCTCTGGAGGCGGATGAATGAAAACTACTCAAAAGAACTAAAAGCGCTGCAGCAGTCATTGTTTCTTGCTCAGAGTCAGGAAAGTCAACAACATTTGGCTGCATCACCTACTGGCGTTGCACATACTTCATCACAACCTGTGTCACAAAGAGCAACTCAACGAAAGCGACAAATTCTTATAATTGGAGGAGGAAATGCTAAGGGAACGAATATACTGATTAAGAAATATACCAAGAATTTGTTTGACGTTAACTGCCAGTTTGGGAACGCAATATCATTTGCAAATGTTGTCAAGAATTGTGAACTACTATGTAAGAGTTTTGATAAGAATGATTTTGTTATTTTTTTTTGCGTCTAGCTTTGAGGCAAGGATTGGTAAGTCAATCACTGATGAGGAACGTGGGCTGATGGTTTTGGCTACCTCTCACACTAATTTGATCATTGTGGGTTGCAGTTACTTTTTGAATAGACCTATCCTGAATAACTTTATTCGACTTCAGAACGATTCTATGCACTCATACTTTGAAGGCAAAGGAATAGCATTTGTGCCACTTTTGAATGCAAACAGGAACGGTTTTCTAGATTACCAGTCCAAGAGTGAACTCATAGTTTTTTTAATAAATAACTACATTAAAGTGCCTATCACTTTAGGGAATTTTTTATCGCTTCGCAACACAAAGTCAGCAAAGATTGCGTAGCCGACCACTTTCCCAATACTGCTTTATACTATCAGAATGTGGGAGGTCTTCGAACGAAGGCGGCAGATGTGTCAATTGCAGTGAGAGCTGCTGACTATGACTTTATTTTACTTACGGAAACTTGGCTTAATGATAGTTTTTTCAATGCTGAATTATTTGACTCCAAATACGTGGTCTATAGAAAGGATCAGAAATTATGCGGCACTTAATTGTACTAGAGGCGGTGGATCATTGATTGCAGTTAAAGATAATTTCAACTCTACCATGTTGCCCAGCTCTGAAAATCCCTCGTTTGATGATTGCTGGCTACTGGTTAGGTCGGGCAATGATACTTTGCTGGTTGGATCTGTTTATTTTCCTCCTAATTCTGCGGTCGAAGCGTACGAGAATTTTGTTCAAACCCTGGATAATCACAGGAATAAATATAAAAAGCAAAATGTTTGATTATGGGGATTTTAATTTGCCGATGGTCGACTGGTCAAACGAAACGGCTTTTTGATTCCTTCCGAGCTTACATCACCATCAGCAGAGGCTTTAATAACGGGCTTATTTTATCAAGAACTACAGCAAATTATCTCTATATCTAATAGAGCATGTGGCGATACTTAGATCTTGCCTTTTGCAGCGACTTCTCCGGACATTTGGATAAAGCCAGCTCAACAACTTATTAGTAATGTAGTTCAACATCATGTACCAGTGGAGGTGCATTTTTTCTGTCATGGAGTTACCTACCATTCAAAATGAAGATGAGTCTGCCTATAACTTTAACAAGGCTGATTATCGAAAATGAATGAATATTTTTAAATACTGATTGGGGGCTGTTGCGGGATTGCAAGGATGTTGACTGCATGGTTCAAGTATTACTTATGACTTTTTGATTAAGGCCATTGAACAGTTCGTCCCTAAAAAAGAATCGGCGAAACAAATATCCGTAAGTGGTACACTGGAAGATACTAAAAATATTATTAAAATGAAAAATAAGGCTCATCGTAAATACAAAAATTCCAAAACAAGACAGGATTATATAAACTATGCCAATCTGCGTAGGAGTCAAAACAGATGATTGAACTGAGCTTCCTTTTTGTATGTATCAAATACCGAGCATATGATTCCACACAAAATGTGAAATATTTCTGGTCATATGTAAACAGTCTCAAGAAGGATCATGGCATTCCTAAAAATATGGAATTTAATAATGAGATAAAGCAAACGCCGACAGAAATTGCTGATGCCTTTGCCAGCCATTTTGAGAGTTGCTACAAAGATCCCAGTGATCAGCGGCCACTAGAAGTGTCAGATTCGGGAATGTGTTACTCCTTTCTAAGTTACTTTTTTCAAATGAACAGGTTCAGAACAAACTTGTTTCACTGGATATCAGCAAGAGTACTGGTGCTGATGGAATTCCATCTTTGCTTTTGAAAAATTGTTTGCCAGTCGTTAGCGGACCCGTTGTGTTTAATTTACCAGGAATCCTTCAATCAAGGTCAGTTTCCATCCTACTGGAAGAAATCATGGCTTGCACCCATTTTCAAAATCAGGCCCTAAAAACGACATTAAGAACTATACGTGGAGTTTCCCTAATGCCAATTGTAGTCAGGGTATTTGAGTCACTTGTTACAGATGATCTTTTCCAGAAGTTTAAAATCTCATATATCTGAAGAGCAACATGGTTTTTAAATATCGATCTACGGCTACAAATTTAGGTGTTTTTCATGACTATTTGATCAATAGTGTTGAGAGTGGGGAGCAGGTAGATGTAATTTATACGGATCTTACAAAGGCATTTGATCGAGTTTGTCATAAATTGCTTATTAAAAAGCTCACAGCAATGGGATTGGTGGTCCATACCTGGAAGTGGATAGCATCTTACCTTAGTGACCGAAAGCAGTTTGTAAAGATCGGAAATGTGTTATCGCGTGAGCTTAGTGTTAAATCGGGCGTTCCACAGGGCTCCCATTTAGGTCCCATTTTATTTCTGCTTTTCTTTAATAGTGTTTCATCTATTTTTAATAAATGTAAATGTTTAATGTACGCGGATGACCTAAAATTATTTAGCTAGCGTTAGTTCATATGAAGACTGTGGTCTTGTTCAACAGGATTTAGCGAAATTTGTTGACTGGTGTAATCAAAACCTACTGGAAATAAACATTTCAAAATGTAAAGTGATGCGTTTTCATAAAAGCAAATCTCCTGTTGAATATAAATACAGTATTGCGAATGTTGCGCTCGGTTGTGTGGATGACTTTAAGGACTTGGGTGTAATATTTAGTAAAGATCTTAGTTTTAATAAGCATATTGAAAGTATAGTTCTTAGAGCCACTCAGAATGCTTGGCTTTGTTCGTCGAATGTCTTCTAATATTTATGATATTAGGGCTATAAAATGTTTATATAACAGTTTGGTTCGTAGTGTTCTTGAGTATAACAGCATTATCTGAGTCCTAAGTACAATTGTCATATTCATCGTTTGGAACAAGTTCAGAACAAATTCGTAAAACTGATTTTGTATAAATTAAGATTTCCATATAAAGAACTACCATACACAATTCGTATTCAGTTAGCTGGGATTGATTCCCTTGAAAAAGAAGGCACAAAGCTATGGCATTTTTTCTGTATAAACTGTTAAATGGGCAAGTATGTTGTAGCCAGCTGCTATCAAAGATTTGTTTTAGAATACCTAGTAGGTTTACAAGATGTAGAGATTTGTTTTACATTCAACCACATAGGACTAGGTTATGGATTTCAGCGTTCGTTTTTCTGATAGACTCATGAATAACTACATAAAGAATTTTCCATCTTTTGATATTTTTGGGTATAGTAGTTTTAATTCTTTAAAAGACATGTTAATTGCGAGTATTAAGACATAAATGTATTATATTGTAAATTTTTGTACTATTTGGAGTGTGTACTCTGTAAGTATTGTTACTGTAAATAAATAAATAAATAAATTACAAGTGTGGAAAATGACTAATTTCACACGAGTGGGAATATTGTAGCACGAGGCGTTAGCCGAGTGCGACAAACCCACGAGTGTAAGAAAGTCATTTTCACACGAGTACTGTACACTATTTTTCCTACGACCACAAATTATTCACCAAAAAAAAAATTAAAGTTTGTCTGTTCAGAAAAAATAAAAACAATTGAGAACTTTGCAACACTAGGGTGATATTTACTTTGCAACACTAGTGTGATATGTACTTTTCCTCACTGTTCTATTATACTGTTTTGACAATATTTTTACATCGAAAATCACCTACCTAGAAGCATTATATAACTTTTCTCATTTTGGAATTTAAAAAGGCCCTCACTTAATAAAAATTGTTTGGTTTTGTTAGGTAATAACGGTAATTGTTTAATACGGTTTTCTGCTATTATAAGGGTTTTTTAAAAATTATCGATACTTACATATTGTAGACACTCTTCTAAATAAAATGTAAGTGGTGCATATCCAAAATATTCCGTTTTTAAAAAATATCAGTAAACAAACTTTCGGGACCGGGGAGTGAAAAGGGGTGCTGGGTGGGGTAAAATTGGTAAAACGAGTTAATGAAACTGAACATCACATGTAAAATTAAGTAAAAATTACAGTTTTCCTTATATTTTTAAGAAAAAATATAAAAATATGAAAATTGTAAATGCATAACCTAAAGTCCTAAAAGTAAGAAAAAAACGACTACCAAACGTCAGTTACCATGCAAAATATGAAAAGCATTTATGGAAAGCATTTGGCAACGTAGGAAGGGTCTGATTCTATTTATGAATGGATAAAATAAAGTGGATTCATAAAGTGTGTATTAGCCTTAGGTTTAATTAGGGATTAAAAAAGATTTAACTAGTTGTTTGAGTACACGAAGAAAGAGAGAAAGGAATTTGATCTATAGGCTTTTTTTCTCTGGCGCTTTAAGTCGAACGGTCAAGCGGCAAGGCTGCCTCTATAAGGTGCGTGTTCAAAGGTAGAAGGGAGATTTTTAATTTGATCTACTTACCTGACAACACTGTGCCACTGAGCGAGCTATCAAAGTTGTTTTTTGTGGTTATGTCTATTTTTGTTTATGTTTTTATTTTTCGGAAATTTTTTTATTACTCTTTTCAATATTGGAAGAAAGCTTATACTGTGTAGTAACTTAACGTTAATAAGATGATTTTCGCTAATTTGGGTTCTACTGTTTAAGGTAAGTAAAAAGTTATAAATTGTTTTTAAGAATGCTATGATATTGATATTTTGTCTCTAAACAAAAGAATAACATGTGTTTCTGGAATTTTCGGCGTGGCTTTTGGTGTTTTATTTCGTTCTGGTTAGTTATACACTTTTTAAAAAATATGTTGCACTTAGACCACAACAGAGTCAAAAGAGATTACTTCTCAATTACCAAAGGGGAAAATGTACCCATCAGGTTGTCGGTATTAATAAAGTAGGTGCTACTCCAAAGCTTGTGGCAAAGTTCCTTAATTTAAAAATCCAGAATTGTATACGGGACATTCATTTCGCAGATCTTCAGCTACAATTTTAATAGATGCTGGAGGGGATCTCTCAGCACTTAAAAGGCATGAGGGTTGGAGATCAACTGCTGTTGCCGAAGGTTATATAGACAACTCTGCCACAAACAGCATGAGCACTGCAAATAAAATAATGAATGCAGTGTCAGCAAGTCAAACTTCAGCTACAACAGCCATGACAGAACCAGAAATTGTATCTAATTCATCCCCTTCTTTTATAAACACTCATTCTCATCTAGATGAAGATCAAACGACTGCTCCTGCTACCATCACCAGCAGGAATGCAATAGAAAATATAGCAGAACAACCGATAATGCAGTTCCAATTACCCGATAATTTATCCACATCAAACAATATATTAAACTCTCTCCATCAGACGCCATTGAATATATCAGGATGCTATAATAACCAATTTACATTTAATTTTTACAATACTACGGAAAAAAAGTAAAAATAGTTTATTTGTAAATAAAAAATAAATAAATAATGCTATTTTATGTTAATCTTTAATAAATTAAAATAATGAATTGTTTATAATATATTTTTTTACTGTCTCACAATAAATATGTCACTTGCAAAACCAATAGCAGTTTTTAGAATGACATCATAATATATATCACATGAGTGTAGTAAAGTACTTTGCGACACTAGTGCTGTAAAGTACTTTGCAACACTAGCGTGATATAACGCATTTTCTATACATGAAAACAGTGTGCTATTTGCTATTTTCACAAGTGGTCGTAGGAAAAAACAGTTTATATTCTAGCAACATAACAAAATATACAAAGCCTAAGTCGTGAGTAAGGTAAGATATATTACAATTTTAATTTTGTGAAGAATTTTTTAAAAATCCCAAATATCTTAAATACCGTACAATATGTACCCGCAGAAGAAATTTACGTTATTTTTAATTCTACAATACAAAAACTAAACCTACACACAAGGTGTTTCATTTAAAAAAAAAAACATAAGTTTAATATGAACCATTTTTTTGCAGCAACATGAAGAGTAAACGTCTAATAGTAAAAATGCCTCAAGCGTCATACTAATAAGGACTGACAATCAACTATTTTTTTTTCTAATCGCGTTGTTTAAATAGTATGCAAGCAACAAAACGGAGAATAATGGAAAGTGAGAGAGAACTGATAAACCGCGTGGTCTTTTTACTATTGACGTTTACTTTCTACAACCGTCTTGTAGCATTTTACTTCATAAAAAACACAAGTTTAATAGAAACCATTTTTTTGGAGCAGCATGTGAGGCAAACGTCAATAGTAAAAATGCCTTAAGCGTCATACTAATAAGGACTCTATAACTCCCTCTTGTAGTATTTGACAAGTTATGGCATGAGAAGAAATCGGTCACGAAAGTCTGTTGCTTGCTTATGGATCATTTTTAATTTTGAAGGGACACATTTTTTGTGTCAAACTTTTCTTTTCCAAAGGTACCTCTCATGGACGTCAGAAACCTCAAACTAAAAATGGGGTCAAGTAATACCTTATCTTTCAGAGTTTAAAATTTTGTCTTAAATGGTTTTTAAAATCGGTTTAGTTGTTTCAATGAAAATTTACTCTAACGACCAGTTTCACAATATTTGGTTAACACTAACCATAGGTTTGTTACCATAAAAACCACAAACAACCGAAATGTGATTGGGGTTGCCAAAATAGTTAACCCAAAAGTGATGGTAACCATATATGGTGAAACTGGCCTTTAATATATTATATAAAAAAATAAAATTATGTAAAATACACTTCCAGAAAGAAAATGTTTAAATTCAATCTCAGATATTTTTTGGTTTTTATTAATTTTAATTATCTTTTGGTTCAGTTGTAGCTTCTTTAATTAGGATTATTAATTAAATATATTTGTTTAAAAAGTATTATAGGATTAGGTGCTATACGGTGAAGAGCCAAATCATGCATTTTGACGCCCTAGGGAATCATTTAACGTCACAACTTTTTTAGCAGTTTGTTTTATTGTAAAGCCCCAACTTTTCCTACATTTTTTGGTTTAAATTAATAATTTGAATCTAAAAAACATTTTTTTAAGAAGACAATGAAATTTGTGTACCGGGTGTCAAGGTATAATATCACAGCTCCCTTATTCTCACAAACTACAATATATTTTTGGTTACACTAAATAGTTTAAATAAAAATGCCTAAAAACAGTAGCTTAAAGCAATTCCTAGTATACCTTTTAGTGAAAAAATTGTTTTAATTGTTTTACTCAGGTCGTAGATACAGAAAAGAACAAAAAGGTTAGGAGGTTAAAATAAAATTAATGTATTGTAGGTAACTCCCTCTAGTTAACTTATAAAATTTATATTGAATCTTAATTCTTTATGTCCAAAAACACCTAGCTACCAAGTTTATTTGCCATATTTAAAACGTTTAAAAATAATTGAAATACGTTTCTTTTTTACTTTAAAATCCTGTATCTTTATATTTATCAACTTTTGGTATAGGTATTATATGATTTATCTCCTTCTGGATGACAATAAACATCTAGAAGGTGACGGTTTGATAAAATATTATTATTTTATTTAAGGAAAGTGATTTCTGTGTATAAGGGAGATACGGAAAGCCGGCTAAGGCCGTCCACTGTCATAAATTCTTAATGCAGCCCCTAATCGGTCCGATATCTATCATTCAATACAAACATTAAAGCTAAATTAAATTATTTGCGCTTCGCGAAACCGATTTTAATCCCTTAGTCGTCGAAAAACGTTTTAAATGCAGGTTGATCTATTTTCTCTTCTGTTAAAATTTAAACGTTTTTACGATTCATAAGTATTAATTCTAATATATTAAAATGTAGGTAATTGATTGTGTTTTATTATGCGTTATTAAAATATTATCTTCTGTAAGGTTTTAAAAGAAAATTATTTTTAAAGAAAATATTGCGTTATCGGTTAAGACCGCCCAGAAAAAATTGTTCTGCCAAAGGTGGCACCAAACCATATACTTGCCATTTAGGTGAGTATATCTTTAAAATTTTGTTAGTAATATTAACAGTGTGATTTGTCTATAATAATTTTATTAAAAATATAATAAAGATACTTTTTTTTGCTGGGTTTTACCTTTTCTTCTTATGTCCATAATTTTATTATTTAGCAGAATCTAAATGTCTAGGGCTTTTAATAGATATTATATAACAAGTTACATGGTCTAAATAGTTTATTTAAAAATGTCTTATTTTATGAAAAACATATCTTATTTGGAGGGCGGCCTTGTCCACCTTAGGTTGGCGGCGTTATCCAACGTATCGCACCTCCGCCCATTGGTAGGGTCTTAAAAACGTTTTTGTTAATGAAAACGTTCACTTATTCAAAAATTACGCGTACTATATATATAAATAATAGATTTAAGCAACGCCGTTTTTAATAGAGACCTATATGTTACTGACATATCGCAATATTCAAATTTGCTTAGGTGCGGGGTTTCCTGAACCTTCCCTACTATTAAATCGTAGACACTTGGTTTATTTTCTATCAATTAAATGACAGGAAAAAAGTATTTATTATCAAAAAACATACGCATTTCATATACATATGAAACTCATGCTAAAAGAATAATAACTTAAGACAACCGCTCTTGACATAAAGAGCAGTAAAGCGAAGCTCATAATCTAAGACTACTTGAACCTAATTATCTGCAGAAGCGTTTTGTTCATAAATGCTTAATGCTTATTACACAGTTCGAAATTTTAAAACACCCTAAATAAACCCCTGAATTATAGTCAACACGTCACAGTAAATTAGCTTGTACTTATTGCTTAAAGTTTGTCTTATTTAGCTTGTAAACAAGATAAATATATATATATCTATATATATATATATATATATATACAGTGACTGCAAACTAATTGGAAACGATACTTAAAAAACAATTTAATAATTTTTATACAGAAATGTGTACAAGAAATTTCAAATTTTATTTCAATGATACTTTTATTGTACTCTAACTTTTTTATTTTTATAAATAATCAAACATGTACATTTTTGTATAAAAATTATTAAATTATTTTTAAGTATTGTTTCCAATTAGTTTGCCGCCACTGTATATCAGTTTCTTCATAAAATAATTATAATTAGTTATACTATATATATAATTAGGTCTACTTAAGTTCGCAACATATGGGAAATTTTTATTATTGATTTTACGAAAAAAGTTATTCTTTATAAAAGTTCTGCATAGTCTAAAACCCATATTGCAATCATCAGATATTATATATTTGTAGTGGTATACGGGTATGTCGAAAAATGTGAATTTTTCTCAAAGGGAACGTACCATTATTTTTAACAATATTGATTTTTTATAAGAAAAAGTTATTTAGAATTAAAAATTACTTACAAATATGCAATTTTTACAATTTACTAGAAAAATGAACTTCGGTTCTAATCATTGGGAATTTGTTTTATTATTGATTTTACGAAAAAGTTATTCTTTATAAAAGTTCTGCATGGCCTAGAACCCTAAATTCAATCATCAGATATTAATTTTTTGCAGTGGTGTACCAGGTATGTCAAAAAATGTGCTTTTGCTTAAGAGAAAAGTATCCTTAATTTTTAACAATATAATTTTTTTATGAAAAAAAGATGTTTAGAATAAAAAATAACTTTCAAATATAAAAGCTTAAATATGTACATTTTTAACAATATTAACATTTTTTGACATACCTCGTATACCACTACAAAAATTAATATCTGATGATTAAATTTTAGGTTTTAGGCCATGCAGAAATTTTTATAGGGAAAAACTTTTTTCGTAAAATCAAGAATAGAAAAATCCCCATGGTGAGAACTGAACCTTTTTATTTAGTAAATAGTCAAGGTTGCAAATTTGTAAGTAATTTTTAATTCTAAACAACTTTTTCGTATAAAAAATCGATATTGTTAAAAATAAAGGTACTTTTCCCTTGAGCAAAATTTACATTTTTCGACATACCTCGTATACCACTGCAGAAAATTAATATCTAATGATTGAATTTTTGGTTTTAGACCATGCAGAACTTTTGATAAAAAATAAGTTTTTTTCGTTAAATCAATAATAAAAAAGTTTCCTATATGGTGCAAACTTAAGTTGACACGCTGTATACATTATACAGGATGTTTCTTAAATGTGCAAAAAAGCTACTTACCTTAGTCCAAACGTAAATTATTTTAGAGAAACAGGGTGTTTTTGTTTCTGGTTTTAGCTTTTCATAAATTATTTTATTAATATCAACAGTTTTGTTAAGATATTCGGCAATACTACTCTTTTGAGCTACTCTGTTTGTAACTTTTTGATATAATTTTTATTTTTTAACATTTTTTACATGAAAAAATATATTGAAGTTGATTGAAGCAGCCGTTTTTCATATATCTGAATTTACTTACGTTTTAATTTTTTCAGAAGAAAAATTACATAGCACGCATTCAAAATGTTTTTCGACTACTAAAGCATTAAAAGCGGTTTCGTGGGGCGTAAATCACCTAAGTAATCATTTTTCTTGAATGTTTACATTAAGTGATAGATATCGGACTATACCCTGTTTCGTTGCAAGCGATAGTAATAAATCATTTAATTTTATGGCAATTCGCTTTCTGTGTTAGTCCGAGTATAAATATTTTTCTTCAATTCTACCTGTAATGTACTGATAAGGCATCATAATTTTAGGTCGGCAGACTCTGCTCTAATATTCGTCAACCTCTTGGGTCAAATACAAAGGAATAACAGATGTTTACCCGTATTTACGTGGAAATAATGTGATAAAAACCTTGACAGTGGCGGTGCGCTTGAGTTTATTTTGGGAACTTACCCTTTTTAAACAGTTTAGGTAAAATGAAAATCTTGTTTCTTTTATATGTGTAAAAAATTTATTTTAAAATTTATGGTATATCAATATTGTACAGTTGGTATAATTATAGTTAATAATAACCATTTTATTAAGAAAATAATACACATTAAAAATGCATAGTAAAAAAATAATTATTTAAAATATAATCTATACCTAATTAAATATGCTACATAATCTACATCTAGTTATTCACATTCTTTCATATGTGACATACTATCACTACTTGAGTCATATGAGTCTACTTGTATATTAGAGGTTTAACAGTTGTATCTACTATTATATCCAAAGACCACATTTTATTTTCTACTTCTAATACATGTTCGACACATTTTTTCCAGTTTTCTGGGAAGCATTAGATATGGCAATTTGAAATAGTTTTTTTATATCTACTAGTTTAAACGTAGTATTATTTCTGGCTACTTCACCTTTCACTTGTGCCCATATAAGTTCTATGGGGTTTAGTTATAAGTGATAAGGTGGCAGCCGATATACAGTTATATTTTGTTTCTTAGCTATTTCATCAATTACAAAACGTGTGTACTTAGCTTTATTTGTGGCGACTTCACTTTTTACTAGCTGCAACAACTCTAGTTTAACACTATCTGTAGGATGTTCAATATTTTGCTGCATCAACCAGGATTGAATGTCTTTTTAAGCCAGCTTAAAGAGCATTTTGTACGCACTTCCTGCCTCCGAATGCCTCTGTTCCAGACCGGAAAACAATTTTTAAATGGGTTGCTAACTTAAGGGCAACTGGTTCTTGACTTTCCTAAATCAAGACAGCGATCCGAGATGAAACTGCTACTATTCCTCAAGACATGGTGATAAAAGAAGGCTAGGAACGCCTTCGCATGTGTGTCGCTGCCAACGGCCGTCACTTTCACACGATATAATTTTGAAAACATAGTTAAAAAAACCTTAAAGTGTGCTCTTTTTGAAAATAATAAAAGTTTAGCTTCATATTTTATAGTAGACTTTTTATTTGCCACCCAAATGTGGGAGTCCATTCTGCCGCACCCTGTATAATCGAATACGTTTTAACAATCATTTTTACAATACTGTAATACTTTGAACAATACTTTAACAATTTATAACCACTCAGTTGCACATACGGAAAGATACTAAAATATATATAAAATTTATAATCCTTATTTAACCAACATACACACAACATTTTTGTGTGTATCTTGCGCTTGTGATTTATTCCTGTCCTTTTTAAAAGAAACAAGTTGTATCTTTTAATAGGGACCAATTACATTCTCAAAAGCTTTATATTCCTATTTTATTTTATTTAGTTTTGTATATTTGAGCTCTTCTATAGTTTGTTTTAATTGTACATACTTTATTTATACAACATTTTGATCAAGATCTTAAGTTTACTACCTTAAATTAAATATACATAATTTCTTACTACATTCTTTAAAAGCGTTTACAGCTCAAAATTGTGCTTGTCATGCATAATTATTTAACAAGGAAAACATTATTTTCTTCATAATTTTATTTTATACTCTATTTTTTGCAAGATATAGCAATAAAAATGTCTCGGGACGGTTAGAAGGTTGTAAACCATAGGCGCACCAGTTTCTGTGCAAAGAACAGGTAGAAATACACCGAATTGCGTTAAATAAGGATTATAAATTTTATATATATTTTAGTATCTTTCCGTATGTGCAACTGAGTGGTTATAAATTGTTAGAGTATTGTTCAAAGTACAGTATTGTAAAAATGGCTTCTCCGCAGAAACGCGCATGTCTCGGCCATTTAACTGTAAACGAAAAGCAGATTGTTAAAAACGTATTCGATTATACAGGGTGCGGCAGAATGGACTCCCACATTTGGGTAGCAAATAAAAAGTCTACTATAAAATATGAAGCTAAACTTTTATAATTTTCAAAAAAGCACACTTTAAGGTTTTTTAACTATGTTTTCAAAATTATATCGTGTAAGTGACGGCCGTTAGCAGCGACACACATGCGAAGGCGTTCCTAGAAGTTCCGCATCACTTTTATCACCATGTCTTGAGGAATAGCAGCAGTTTCATCTCGGATCGCTGTCTTGATTTAGGAAAGTCAAGAACCACTTGCCCTTAAGTTAACAACCCATTTAAAAATTGTTTTCCGGTCTGGAACAGAGGCATTCGGAGGCAGGAAGCGCGTACAAAATGCTCTTTAAGCTGGCTTAAAAAAGACATTCAATCCTGGTTGATGCAGCAAAATATTGAACATCCTACAGATAGTGTTAAACTAGAGTTGTTGCAGCTAGTAAAAAGTGAAGTCGCCACAAATAAAGCTAAGTACACACGTTTTGTAATTGATGAAATAGCTAAGAAACAAAATATAACTGTATATCGGCTGCCACCTTATCAGTGCGAACTAAACCCCATAGAACTTATATGGGCACAAGTGAAAGGTGAAGTAGCCAGAAATAATACTACGTTTAAACTAGTAGATATAAAAAACTATTTCAAATTGCCATATCTAATGCTTCCCCAGAAAACTGGAAAAAATGTGTCGAACATGTATTAGAAGTAGAAAATAAAATGTGGTCTTTGGATATAATAGTAGATACAACTGTTGAACCTCTAATTATACAAATAGACTCATATGACTCAAGTAGTGATAGTATGTTAGATATGGAAGAATGTGAATAACTAGATGTAGATGATGTAGCATATTTAATTAGGTATAGATTATATTTTAAATAATTATTTTTTGACTATGCATTTTTAATGTGTATTATTTTCTTAATAAAATGGTTATTATTAACTATAATTATACCAACTGTACAATATTGATATACTATAAATTTTAAAATAAATTTTTACACATATAAAAGAAACAAGATTTTCATTTTACCTAAACTGTTTAAAAAGGGTAATAAACAAATAAACTCAAGCGCACCGCCACTGTCAAGGTTTTTATCACATTATTCCCACGTAAATACGGGTATACATCTGTTATTCCTTTGTATTTGACCCAAGAGGTTGACGAATATTAGAGCGGAGTCTGCCGGCCTAAAATTATGATGCCTTATCAGTACATTACAGGTAGAATTGAAGAAAAATATTTATACTCGGACTAACACAAAAAGCGAATTGCCATAAAATTAAATGATTTATTACTATCGCTTGCAACGAAACAGGGTATAACGACTATGTTATATAAACTAGTTTCCAAATAGGATATTGGATTACTGGATGTATCAAAAAATAGAAAAGGGTGTTAGAAAAATTAAAATATGCTTAAAACACATTTAAAAGTTATTTATTTAAATTAAAAAAAAAACTGTTACATTAAATGTTTAGAATGCTAAATGAATCATTTACGCCTACTTCTATATAATATTAAAACCATAACATACAGGGTGGGCCAAATTAAACTTGCACACTTTTTAAGTAACAATAACTTTTTATCTATTGCGCTTTTTTATTTTTACAGGGCTAGAAGGTAGACATGTTTTCTCTAGGTTTGTAAATTTTGCTCGAATAGATTTAGTCAGAATCGGACTAACGGGAATTTTTCCAAAATGATGCATTTAACCTCGTTGCAAAAAAAAACTGATTTAGCTACAGTTAAGCAAATACGTTTTTCTTATAGACAAACTATGGGAAATAACTCAGTATAAGAGAAACTGTCAATATTTTGAATATTTAGGAATTATAATTATTTCTCTCGATTTTAACAGGAAACTTTTTTTAGTGTTGTTTGAAAATTAAAAATGCAACGTAACCATGGTCCCTGAGTTGGATGCTGACAAAACTTAATAGCAAATTAAATAAAATTAAACGTATTAGCCTAATTCTAGATAAATTCGATTTATTTTGCAACGAAGTTAAATGCATCATTTTCGAAAAAGTCCCGTAAGTCCGGTCCTGACTAAATCTATAAATTGTCAAACCTGGAGAAAACATATCTACCTATTAGCCATGTAAAAATAAAAAAGATAGGCGCAACAGATAAAAAGGATATCATTAGTTAAAAAGTGTGCAAGGTTAATATGGCCCACACCGTACATCTAAATCATTGTATACAATATTATTTATTGCTTTTTAATAAATAAAATAGGTTTTTATAAGTACAGAAAATTACTTGTGAATTCCTACAACTTAATTATGCTATTTTTATTTAAAAAAATACTTTTTAATTTTGAGGTTAAATTATTTTTCCGTTTTTTGGTAAAAGTTGCTAAAGACGCATTTGGATTATTGCTTTCGCACAAGTTTAGATTTGACCCCATTGCGACCAAACAAGTATTTAAATTTAAACTTGAGCATTCATCATTTTCAGTAAAATCTACATTAATTTTATTATGTATTATGCCTTTAATGGATTGATGAAAAGCTTTATATTCTTGTTTCAATTTATTTATTTCCGTGTAATTAAGCTCTTCTATAATATGTTTCAGTTGTACACATTTCGTTTCAACGAAACTTCGATCAACATCTGATGTTATTTTGTTTAAATCATAAATTATATGGCTACATATTCCTTTTACTTTCCACATATATTGAATAAATGTTTCAAATATCTCGTCTTCCTGTCTATTTTTTTCGGCGTTCTCAATGGTACGTCTTATTTTATACTCACATAATCGATATTCCCCTATGGTAACAACTAAATTGTTATTTTGACCAGTACTTATTTCAGTTGCGTTAACTTCCAAAATGCCGTCTTCATTTAAGGAGAAAACTACCCTAAATTGTACGTCTCCCTCTCTACCTGGTGGCAAGTTATCTATTATAAACGATCCTAAAAAGTTATTAAACTTACAATTTTTCCTTTCACCTTCATAAATTTCAAAGATAATAGATTTTTGATTGTTTTCTACTGTCCCACACGTTACGGGACTGGACCTGAACGGTAAGGGTGTGTTTTTTTTACAATAACCTCCATTAAACCTCCATCAACTTCAATTCCTAATGATAAAGGGGTAATTTCAGTAATCTTGTATTTTTCCAATTCTCGAAATTTTTCCTTTATCAATGCAGCCTGTATTGCAGCTCCAAGGGCAACAGCTTCATCAGGATTCAAATCAGTACGTAATTCTTTATTACCAAAAAAATTACTTAAAATTTTTCGAACTTTTGGAATTCTTGTAGAACCACCCACCAACACTACTTCATCTATTTTATTTTTGGATAATCCTGCTTCTTTAATGCATGTCTCCAGTAAGTGTAAGGCACGTTCAAATAAAGTTTTACTAAGACTTTCAAATTCGTCTCTTGACAAAGAAAAAGTAAAATTACGATCCTTATTTCCTCCGATGCAATACATCGGTAAAGAATATTTTTGTTCTGTAGATAACTTTACCTTTAATCGAATACAACAATCTTTAACCCTTCTTAAAAGTCTATCATTAAAAATGGTATTACCAAAAGTACGCGTCATAGCAGCTTTAAAATATTGTAGCAATATCTGATCAAAGTCTCGACCTCCCAGATAAGTATCCCCTTCGA
This sequence comes from Listronotus bonariensis, assembly GCA_014170235.1. Lineage (NCBI taxonomy): Eukaryota > Metazoa > Arthropoda > Insecta > Coleoptera > Curculionidae > Listronotus > Listronotus bonariensis. Next base: position 23,771 of record JACEGR010009153.1, read on the forward strand.
CGCTTTTAACTTGAAACGTTTTTCCATCAACTTCAATTATTGATACGTCTAACGTACCGCCACCAAAGTCGAACACAAGTAGGGTAGCGTTGGTATCCAACCTATCTTCAGCATAATGAATAGCAGCAGCTACTGGTTCACCATTTGGATGTCTGATTTTCTTGCATCCAAGTAATTAAAATATCTCGTACATCTTGGTTTGCCCTCTCGATAGACCCCCTTTGTGAGTGACGTGGCTTACCATGAATTATTTTGCCTGAAACATATCTGCTAGGCTATTAATTATCTGATTGACAAATTCTCTGCCATTGTCACTATGCAGTAAACAAGGGGCTCAGGTGATACAAAAAATATCCATTAGATTATAGGCAGCTTCTTCGGCTCGCTTAGATTTTAGGGCTCTGAGGAAGACAAATTTTGTCAAGTGATCTTGATAATTCATGATAAATTTATAGGGACCATCCGCTTCAGACTGCATATCAATTAAATCAATTTGTCCCCTTTTGTTAAATCCTGTCGAAATTATTGGTTTTACTACTAACCCCTTCTGCTTTGATTTTTTTTTAGTTGGCACATAGCACACAATTTTAAATATTCTTCAATGACGCTTCTGGGAACATTGCAATATTTTTTAGCAATTTCTTTTTCCATACCTAATCTTCTTTTGTGACCAGTATCTCTGTGAGCTTTTTCTAAAATGCCATGTACCTCACTTACATTGCAATAATACCTTATAGAAAGTACGTTTTGCAATAAGGTTTTCTTTTTCTCCTATCTTTATAATTTCAAATCTATTCAGGCGTCTATACTCTTAACAACTCAGTTTTTCATTTAATTCTCTCTTTCTCATGCTATCCTTTACTTGACTTAAAATACATGAATATTGCTCAATAGTTAATATAGTGGTAAAATTATTATTACCACCGTTTTTTTCTATCAAGGTTATGAGTTTCTCTTCAAAAATGTGCTTGTCAACTAAATTTTTATCAGCCTCCATAGTTTTACTTTACAAATTTTGTATTTAATATACAAAAACTACTGATAAACAAACTGCACGTAAACACTATACTAAACTAATTTGAGGTTAGGTTGATAATTTGTGATTTAATTGGCAACGGTGTATTATAGAAATGCGCACTTCGCGACATGACCAGATTAAGTTAGTCAGATGCCGAATTTCGGGATTTGGCATGCGTAGTGTGGACATATGGCGATATGTCCAAATATATCGGCCACGGGCCGAATTCGCCGTCTGTCTCCAACATATATAATGGAATGGTCCTTATTTATAATATGTGGATTTTTTTTTCACGATAGTCTTAAACAGGTTCCAAGATTAACCAACCAAGACCACCATAGCCAAAGTTTTAAATAAGATTAACATGGACAAAGTTCTGTTATTACTTTGGTATTTTTTAGGTTATTCATTAATGAACGGATCATATCGACACATAATAATTCTAGTTGCAAATTTAATGCTCTACGAAAATAACATATTATTTTTAGCTAACTTAATTGGTTTAAAAGTTTTTCGATGTCAAAATCATCAAATAACAAAAAAGATAAAATCGCGTTAATGAAGCATTTCCATTCCTTAGAGACAGCTTCGATTTTCCTTTTTATGTTATTTAAAATTAGAAACCTCTTGGAGAAAGAAAATAATTGTTTGTGTTTTATAAACAATATACAGTGTATCTACGTCACTGATTTGTCTACGTAAGTGAGCGTCATATGGGAATCTTTTTATTATTAATTTTACGAAGAAAAGTTATTCTTTATAAAAAATTATGCATGGTCTAAAAACTTAAAAGCAATCACAAATACGGACCACCCTAGTAAACAATGGTTTCAATATTTATTATCTTACAGTCTATTGATTTTATTTATTTTAAATCTGTAAGTTTATTTAAAAAATACAGAAGATAAAAGGTTTTTAAATAAACCAGGCTATCCATTTTTCTTAAGTCGTTGCTTAAGTTTGTCTTTAAATTAACTAAAACAAGGACAGTAATCCAAAAAGAGTTGGTATGGTACCTCTTGTGGAAATAAGCCGTTCAGGAAAAGTGTTTGTTAAATAGTTCTGCACTTGTCTAGCGTTGTGAGCGGGACATCCGTCTTGTTGAAACCAAATTTCATTAAAATTAACATCCAAGTTTCGTACAGCGGGTATAATATTTTGTTGAAATAAAAGTAAATATCTCTCAGAGTTCAAGGTACCATCAATGAAAAAAGGACCTACAATGTGGTTGGCTAAAATACCAGCCCAAACATTTACCTTTTCCGGGTATTGAGTTCGTAATGGCACACTTAAATGTAGATTTTTCCGAGACCAATATCTCACGACTGAAGAATAATGTCACCAAGAAGAGAAAAAGATGACTCGTCTGTAAATAAAATATTACTTGTGAAGTCGTCATTTTGATCAATTTTTTCTCTTAGGGTTTCACAAAACTCCATGCGCTTTATTTGATCTTCTGGAAAAATCTCTTGAGTGTTTTTAATTTTGTAGGCTTTGTACTTAGTTCTTTTCAAAATATCACGCACTGTACGGCTTGGAATATCAAGTTCTTCAGAAATTTGGGAGCTAGAACAAGGTTCACTTATTTCCACAAAAGCACACACATTGACCTCATTTTCAATCCTAGCGTCAGGTGTTGGACGAGGTTCCTGATCGCCACTAGAACATTTTGCACATCAATTTACACATCCCGACTGCTCAAACTTATGCCAGATATTATAAATTGTTTTAGCAGTAGGGATTTGCTCATCAGGATATGCAAATATAAAACGGCCGACAACTTCTTCTGCACTCTCCGCACGACAATACCATTTAATGTATTAATATTAATCTTTTGTTCAACAGTGAAGACCATTTTTACTTTATTACTGTATCCGCCTTCTTACCAAAGGTTAAAATAAATTGTAAACATGATCGGCTAACACGTACTTGGTATGCGAAGAATTGCAAACGAACTTTGACCGGACTGATAAGCGCAACGACGCGATGGCGCGATAGCCGCCAAGGGAGGAGCCAAGTTTGTTCTCGCTCTACTCCGTCTTTTTCTTATGCATTGCCCAAAAATCATATTCGAAACTTTTCAAGCGCCGAACGTGTATAAACTATAAACAAATGTCCTAAAATGCAACCAGATACCAATTATTATTGGATTTTTGTGGCCGACTTTCTGGAGTATTTTAATTAGCGTGCACACAAAGTCTCCCCAATCATAAAATTGTGGTTTTTCACTGTTTTCAGGACAAAAAACAGAGATCTACAAATTTGGATGAAAAATTTGATGCAAAAATAGCTACACCTTAAAACAATCGATTTTTTATGTGACTGAAAATAGCTTTAGCTAGAAAAAGGTGCTTTTAGATTATAGGTTTATACAGAAAAAGTCTTATTTTGTCCTTAAATATACGGCCTTAAATATTTGTAATACATTTTTGAAACACCCTGTATTGTAACGCTTTAAAAGGGACATTACAAATTATTTACCTGCTAGTTCAGCCGCTGCAAGTGTGGCTTTTCTTTGTGCGTTACTAAAATGAGCCGGTACTGAAATAACGGCCTCAGTTACTTCTCCTCCCAAATATTCACTTGCTGATTCACGAAGATACCTAAGAATTTCAGAACTGGCTTGTTCAGGGGTTTTAGAGACTTTTTCTCCATCATACGTTAATTCTATTTCTGCTTTTTCATCATCTCCCTTAACAATTTTAAACCGGTATTCCTCGGATTTTTGAAGTTCTTGAACATAAACATCGTCATATTTTCTACCAATAAGTCTTTTTACATCTAAAAAAACAAATAAAATAGGTAATATAGGTACATAGAGGACGGGTAGGTTAGAACAGGTTTGTTTAAAATTCATTGGTTTGTTTTTTGGAAAAAAAGGCGACGACCATTAAGTTCATTTTTACACTCTTCATTTTTGGTAATTAATACATTTCATAAATGTAACTTTAGATAAATCGCACACCTAGATCAAAACACGAGCAAATCAAAAACATTTGTGGGAAAAGTGGTTCTGGCAACGCTATGCAATAATCTGTTTACGAGTTTTTGAACAACTTACTTTACTTCTTAAAAATCCATAAATACCTACATGACTATTACAACATTTCTAAAAAAAGAATTTTTTTTTTTTTTTTTTTGAGTTGTCACTGTTTTGATCTAGGTGTGCAATATGACATACATCAAATATAGTTGCAACTTGAAGCAGAACTCTATATAAAAGAAAGTTGATGGTCATTGTATATTTTTGGACACCCTGTATGCATAAATAAACCCTAAAAGAGCTTCCATAAAAAAAAGATCCATATATTCGTTTTTAGAAAATAAATCAGTGAATATTAAATAAATTTGTTCCAACCCAGTGTTTTAGCAAAGACAATTATTATAATTGTCTTTGGTTTTAGTTAATTTTGATTAGTTGACATTCTTTCGACGAGTTTATTTATAATCGTACACTTGTATCTACTTATCCTCCACTTGATTATTGGTTTTGTATTATATCGTCATATTTTTTTACAATTCGAGTAATGTACAAACTTTCTTTCTTAGGAATTAATGGATAATTTAAAAATTTATTTTGTTTTAATGTTTTTATATGAAATTCTAACATACCAAAAAGAAAATTATTAATTTTCTGTGGACCCATATCATCAGCAGTAGTACCAACAGATACATTTAAGCTATCTGGGTGATAGAATATAAAAGATGGTGTTAATCTTTGTCCTTCTTTGTTAGGAATAACTTCTGTTTTTTCATTCCTGTAAACTGCTGCACTGCAAAAGGTTGTTCCTAAATCAATTCCTATGGCTGGTGCCGGACCCATCTATGGCATAAAAAATATGGTTAGTTTAATACCAAATATTTTTTTGTGGATAATTAATAAGTATAATTATTATTTATTAAAGACTATAATCGCAAAATTATTCATTTCATGTTTTTACATTGTTTTAATATAATGTTAAGAGTTTTACATTTTGATATTTAAACGGTGTTTCTAGGGGATAAAATTTAGAATTATTTGATTATTATTCTGACACATACAGAGGTACAGTAGCATCGAGGTGTCGGGATTAAAATAAGAAATTACTGTTAGGTAAGTTTATTATTTTTATTATCATCAATATTGTAATTATTGTAAATTAAAATAGTAATTAAATAGAAAATAAAATAAGTTCTAAAAAATGGTCTAAAACGTCCGTATAAATTGCTATTACAAATTCCTTGGACCATAATACAACGATCTAATCCCCCAGGAAGGTTGAAACATGTTTTAAGGGTTATAAGAAATTAAATTGTAAGGTAGGGTCTGTAAGTTGGGAGCACTTTAATTTACAAAACAAGATTTACACATATGTACTTTCTCAATTCCATTACTTCCGACTTTAAAATTTTTTCTCATTGCAGAATTTAAAACTAAATCTATGAAGACAACTACTAAAATCTAATTATAAACTTTTTTTTTTTCGCAGTGTATTTATCCAATAAATCATCAAAACACACAGTG